>LGRX02028640.1:0-49584 GCA_001247695.2 Cymbomonas tetramitiformis
AATTAACATCAAATATGGCGCAATAGTGTAGTGGTAACATACTCGTCATGAATTCAGAGACTAGGGTTCGATTCCCGTTGCGCCTTTTCCCAAAAAAATAATTAAAACCCCAATGGGTGAGAATGAAAAATTCTTCTTGTTAAAAACTTTGAGTTGCGGCAGTCACTGGGACGTGTTTCGTACGATAGCCCTCGACGTCGACTACAGATCCAGCGGGCTCGAAAGAGGTACCGGATCGTCTATAATTAAATTTATAGATCGCTTGTAAAAATAATGTATATAAATGGGGTGGGGGGGACAATTAACATCAAATATGGCGCAATAGTGTAGTGGTAACATACTCGTCATGAATTCGAGAGACTAGGGTTCGATTCCCGTTGCGCCTTTTCCCAAAAAAAATAATTAAAAACCCAATGGGTGAGAATGAAAAATTCTTGTTAAAAACTTTGAGTTGCGGCAGTCACTGGGACGTGTACGATAGCCCTCGACGTCGACTACAGATCCAGCGGGCTCGAAAGAGGTACCGGATCGTCTATAATTAAATTTATAGATCGCTTGTAAAAATAATGTATATAAATGGGGTGGGGGGGGATAATTAACATCAAATATGGCGCAATAGTGTAGTGGTAACATACTCGTCATGAATTCGAGAGACTAGGGTTCGATTCCCGTTGCGCCTTTTCCCAAAAAAATAATTAAAAACCCAATGGGTGAGAATGAAAAATTCTTGTTAAAAACTTTGAGTTGCGGCAGTCACTGGGACGTGTTTCGTACGATAGCCCTCGACGTCGACTACAGATCCAGCGGGCTCGAAAGAGGTACCGGATCGTCTATAATTAAATTTATAGATCGCTTGTAAAAATAATGTATATAAATGGGGTGGGGGGGATAATTAACATCAAATATGGCGCAATAGTGTAGTGGTAACATACTCGTCATGAATTCGAGAGACTAGGGTTCGATTCCCGTTGCGCCTTTTCCCAAAAAAAATAATTAAAAACCCAATGGGTGAGAATGAAAAATTCTTGTTAAAAACCGGCTGTGTGTATCCACATATTCGCTGACCACCTATTTACGCAGAAACTTTCAGGAGCCGTCCGCTCTTTCAGTCGAACAGCGGTTAACTAATTAAGCCACGAACCTATCCAACATGCACATCCACAAGAGACAAGCATGGGGCACGTAACCTTTGGAGCGAGTGCGGCCTGGCCTGCATACCTGAATGAATACGCACAGCCGGTGACTTTTCCTAAGCACGTGATTCCGCACCAGGGCGCAGTCACCGGCTGTGTGTATCCACATATTCGCTGACCACCTATTTACGCAGAAACTTTCAGGAGCCGTCCGCTCTTTCAGTCGAACAGCGGTTAACTAATTAAGCCACGAACCTATCCAACATGCACATCCACAAGAGACAAGCATGGGGCACGTAACCTTTGGAGCGAGTGCGGCCTGGCCTGCCTCGCTGCCAACCGTGGCCGTCCTTGCCCGTTTAGGTGCACCTTGTTCAGCAGCGCTCGTTGCTCCTGTCCGGGTACTCTCCATTCTTAAGTAACAGTACTCGCTTTTAAAAGTAAACTACCTGTTCTGCATACATTGCAACAGAACTGCTTTCTGTCACCCACGTGATTCAAGAAAAAAGTAAAACTACTTACCAGCCATTTTCTTTCTCGACCTTCTGCTACTTAAATTAAATAAACAAAAAAATAAACTGTTACAGTTTAACTGTTTTTTGAAAACTTCAACTTCAAGAACCTAACTTGGTTTCTTGGCTACGTTACCTCTATCTCTTACCAGCTATGGTGCGCGTGGCCACTAAAATCGGCTACCTTTCGGCTCCCTACTGGTTTAGCCGAGACAGGTATGATACGATCTGTATGTGACGCATCCCACCTATCTACTGAACGATGATGTATACCCCTGCCTGCGTTCATACCTGGCCGCCATTCGCCAGTCGCTCCACTCCTGTCAATTCTACCTTGGCCACAGACCAGAGAATTGCACATCTACCATTCAGGATCCTCGTTTACCACGGTTTACCAGCTCCGTCTCTATATTTATACTACATTGCGAAGTTTTATATCCATTTACCATTAGGCCACGACCATTTACCATTCCAGATCCTCGTTTACCACGCTCCGTTCTGAAATTACCAGGCTTTTACCATGCTTCAACCTATGTTACCGCAAATTACCAATGATTTACCGTCAGTTATTTTTTTAATAAATATTTTAACGTCTACCACCTGATTACCACCCCACATAGGGGCTTACCGCCGTTTACCACCAGTTTACCACATTTTAACACCAGTTTACCACATTCTACCACGATTCCTTCTCAGTGTGAGCCTGCTGGTCGAAGTTGGAGTTGTACTCAGTCTCAGCATCGCTGTCCTCTGACTGGGCCTGTGCATTGGCGCCCTTGTCCCCCTTTGGAGGTGTCCCTGTCTGAAGGCCTGTCAACTCTGCAGCGAGCTTCTCCTTGACCTCAGCGCTGGCCGCCACCTGCTGCTGCTGCTGCTGCTGCGGTTGCTTCTGCTTGGCCTCTGGCAGCTTAAGCCACTCCTTCGTGGTGATCCCCATCTTGTGGTTGTCGAAGCGGTGCGCGATGTTGTAAGCACGCATCTGGGCATTCTTGACCTCATTCGGCCACCTCGAGTTCTGCCTGTCCTTGTGGAAGTTCGGAGGCACGCGGGCATCACGGCACCCCGTGTAGCAACGCTCTGGAGTGTGGGGCAAGCGTGTGAAGCACCAATCACACTGGAATTCCTTCGAAGCGTCAGGTGGTGGCACCTTGCCGTAGGTAGGCTTCTGGCGCTCTGCATTGTTCACCTCCCTCGAAGGCTTCTTGGCGTCATCACCACCATGCTGTGTTAGCTCCTTCTTCCTGGGGTCCCTGCGTCTGTCTCCAGTCTTGGGGGCAGAACCAGAGCGCCTCATGGCGGACACTAGTGCGGCCAGGTCAAGCCCCAGCTGCCTGGCCTCGTAGCAAGAGTACACGCAGGTGAGTCTGCGAACCAGCTCCTGCTGCAGCGTGAGAGCCCAAGACTCCGCATCGTTCTTCAGCTTGTCCTGCACCTCCACGATGACCTCCAGGTCCTCCCATGTGACCTTGTTGGGGGCAGGATGACTGACTCGTAACTGCTCGGACACGCGATCCCGGTACTCTTTGATGCGCAGACCCTTGATGCACTCCTCGATGTTCTGCCTGACAATGGGGTCCTCCACCATCTTGCCGACGTTGAGCGCTGCCTCCCTGCGGCGACAACTCTTCACGTAAGCGAGGCCGTCCTGCTCGGTGGTCTGCGACTTGGCTATCAACAGGTCCTCCTTCTCCTTGGTGCCCTTCATCAGGAACTTGGCTTCGAGCTCTGCAATGAAAGCCCTCAAGGCCCAAAAATAGTGAGAATCCTCCGTGCCATCTGTCCCCGTGAGACCCTTAGTGGAGGTTCCCTCGCTTTCCCACTCATCAGACTCTTCGCCATCGGCATCGCCTTCCTCGAACACCTTGCAGACTGCCCATGTCGCTCCTGGCGCCAGCTCATGGAAGGGAGGTTGTGCGCAGCGCACTGAGCCCTGAAAAGCGTCTCTCGTGGTGAGATCCCTCAAGACATGACACGCGTGTGAGGCCATGATGCCATTCTTCAGATATGCAGCGCACCACCAGTCATAGGCGACTGAGGTTGAATGATCGTCCCCTGCTAGGAACGAGGGCAGGCTATCCCACAACGATCTGTAGTCTGGCTTGGAGTCAACGAAAGCCTTCTTCGCCTGCTGACTGAGCGCGTGAAAAGCCGCTGACCTCATGTGCCTGCGCTTCCTAGCCTCGTAAGCCCGCTGTACTTTCGCTACCATGTCATCAACGAAACGCCTGATAAAGAGCGCCCTATCCTCGTTCTTGCCACCAGTGTAGTGGATCTTGACATCATCCTTGTCAAGCGTGTGACTATCCTTGTCATAATGATCCATCTCGTCTACGTCGTCAAACGCAAAGAGGAACTGATTGGCTGCAGGCTCTGAGGCTGCTGCTGCTGCTGCGAGCGCTGTTGCTGCTGGCGATACCGGTGTGGAGGGGATGGATTCTGGACCCGACCCCTCTGTGCTCATATATCCCGTGTCAAGATCCTGACTGACCCTCTCTCGCGCCAGTCGTCGTGCCTCACGATCTCTGGACTGGGCAGAGGCAGCGCTTGGCTCCGCCTCACCCTCCGTGGTAAAGTACTGCGTTAATGCTCAGCCAGTGGGACCAAGGAAGAGTCCCCTCCCTCAGCGCAAAGATCGTTCACCAGCAGACTGGAGGCCTGATTCAGGCTGGTTTAGGCCAGTGCACTGAGTGCCCCTGGATTCACCTCGCGCTGACCAGACAAAAATACGCGGTGCGTGCAGCCAGCGCAAGCCCAGAGGTCCAGCACCACGTGTAAGCGCTCCGAATCAGCAGCAGATGTAGGACGGAAGCTTAATTCAGACTGGCTTGGGCCAGTGCACTGAGTGCCCCTGGATTAGCACCGTACTGAACAAGCGGAAGAACGAAACGCGTGCAGCCAGCGAAAGCTTAAAGGTCCAGCACTGTGTCTCAACGCTCTGAATCCGCAGCAGATGCAGAATATTCGTGCAAGGAGGGCTTAAAGCTGGGCCAGTGTGCTGAGCACCCCTGGATTAGCTGAGCCAAAGTCCATCAAGAGCACAGAGAATATGAGGACAACTCCTCTTCCACCACGGCACCAGGAATAGCACAAATACGCAGCGGTGTGAGCTAGGCCAGTGTGCTGAGCACCCCTGGATTCACAACGAACACCACTGCTAATCAAGGGTACCGGAGTTGGCATGGAAGTTCACTCCCCGGTCCAGTAAGCAAGAACAAGGTCGCCACACAGAGTTGGGAGCTAAGCCAGTGTGCTGAGCACCCCTGGATTCGCAACACCACTGCTAATTCAGAAGGTCACTGGTGATATGAGGGCCTCACCAGCTGACCAATACTGTAGAAAAGATAAAAGAATTCTCCCACACATTATGATAAAGAGCTAGAAAGTCCCTCCAGTGGTAAGCAGCACTCCAGGCTGGGCAAGTAATTAACTCTGAATCCACCAGATAACTGTATCACACCAGTGAATATTGCTTAAAAAGACCACTCACTTGTCGCCTTCAGAGCTAATGTCGCTGCTAGTCCTCTGGCAAGCTCTTTCCTACTTCAGGTTTAGGCCAGTACACCAGGGGTGTCCCTGGATTAACCGTCAGACAGGGTGGAGCTGCCCAAGAAACCGTAAGGTGAAGTTCCAGACACAGAGCAGCAACTCACTGCTGATCCGCTTTTAACTAGTAAGTCCAGGCTGATGCCGCCGCTGATTAGCTTCCAGGTCACGCACACTTGCCTTTCAGTTAGGCCAGTACACCAGGGGTGTCCCTGGATTCACTTCAGACAAGGTGGACAGCCGGAGAAACCACTGAGAAGTAGCTCATCAAGGTGCACATTCACTGCTGATCCACTCTTAGCTAGTAAGTCCAGGCAGATGCCGCCGCTAATTAGCTTCCAGGTCACGCACACTTGCCTTTCAGTTAGGCCAGTGCACCAGGGGTGCCCCTGGATTCACTTCAAACAAGGTGGCCAGCTGGAGAAACCCCTGAGAAGTAGCTCATCAAGGTGCACATTCACTACTGATCCACTCTGCCGCCGCCGCCGCCCAAGCTCATGCCGTGCTGATTAGCTCTAAACTGAAGAACACCTGTTAGCAGTTAGGCCAGTGCACCAGGGGTGCCCCTGGATTCACTGCAGAACAAGGTGCTGAGCATATCACCGGATAGAAGAAGGCCGCTCATCAACCAGTGAATTCAGAGCTGATCCGTTGCCGCCGTCGCTGGTAGACCTCTTTCAGTGCAAGTACCACCAAGTTCAGGGAAGAAGAAGGGTCCGCCAGTGCACCGTGGGTGCCCCTGGAGTCGCCTGACTTCCGAATCCGCTCTTACAAACTGCTGCTGACTTCTCGCCAAAGGGTCTTTACTTCTGGATTAACACTGAAATAAAAAGCCGCTCCGCGCAGGACATCATTGTTTTGAAAAAGTATGAAAACAGCAGTAAAACATATCCATCAAAATTGATATAATAACCACAAAATACGAATTATTGTGTACAAAAGCTGTGAGCAGAACTGTCTTAGCACTCTAGCACTGGCACGCGAACAGCCACCTAGTACTTGCGAAGCAAAACAATAATGAGTCCACTAGCCTGACCTACGGTCAGAGCTTACTTATATCTCTATGCTCTGTCACATTTCCCAAAACTGTAACGGGTTCTAGCCCTCAAATCTTCATCTGGCCAATGGAAAGTCATTATTCCATGCCAGCTCTAACAATGTTACCGTTTACCACATTCTGACTGACACGTCAGTGGCAAAGGAGTCACTGCCATCTTCATCTTATCATTCCCTGATCACCCGATAATGACCATATCTTCTCTGGCAGGTCTGCATCTCTCAGACGGTCATCTTAGCAAAGCCTGTCACGCTGTTACCTCTGTCACGCGTGTCACCAGCTGGACAAACCCGGCGCGGTACCATGAGAAGCCGGCGTTTGTTACAGACATCTACAAGGCGTCTACACCGCCAATGGGCCAAGGGTGTCCGCGAGGATGTCCTTGGTGACAAGAGGCACCACTTCCGCGGCACGGACGACGTTGGCCTCCTCTCCGAGTTGGTGGTGCAGCTGCGTACGGAGTTTCAGTCGGCTGGGCTGGAGCTGGCATCCTTTGACCTCGACGAACCCCTGGCTCATGTGGTTAGCAAGGCGAATGGCTTGTTGTACGACGTTCTGGCTCTGGTCGTCGAGAGTCACAGCAACGCCTTCGTCTGGCTGACTGGCACCGGCGCATCGGCTAACCGAGATGGGCGACGGGCTCTGGTGAACATCGTCAAGGGTTGTGTGCCAGTGGCGTTGCGTGAGTCGCACCAGGAGGAGCACGCCGCGTTGCGTTATCCCGCAGACACTGACCCGTAGCCCATCTTGGCTCGGGAGCAGCGTCTGGTGCGGGATAACAAAGCAACGGACTGGACGCCCACCGAGGAGACCAGGAAACTGTCCCTGTATAACCGGCTGGACCCAGTGTGTTACACTGCTGTCACGGTTCTATGCGAACAATATGTGTGACGATGTTGTTATTGAACGGTAACAGCCAAACGCAATATTGTGGTGGGTTATGAGTGCAGCAGTCTGTTGATCAGAAGTGCTTGCTTGAGCCCAATGCTCCTCATATCTCTAATGCTCTCACGCATCTCATGCGTTACCACCATCGGGTTGTGAACCCGAGTGTCAGGGATATGACCGATGACATGTGTGGCATACGTGTCATACCTGTCATACATGTCATACCATGTCATGTCATGTCATGTAATATGTTATAATGACATACCGCAGTCGTCGAGTATTGTCAGTACGGTCGACTATGACATGTACAGTCATAATGTCTGTCATCCACTTAAGGTGAGTGATATCTGTCATCGAGAGGCCAGGTATGGCATCGAGATGGCGAAGCAAGACAAGTTCTTGAAGAACCGAAGACATCTGAGAGGACGCGTCTTCGCTTCAAGCATGAACTGGACAGCATGCGAGTATCAATGGCTATTTCGACCAGCCGATACGGTTAGTTCACCCAATGCTCTCGGGTTCACAACCCGATGGTGGGAACGCGTATGACGCGTGAGGGCATTGAGGTAATATGAGGAGCATTGTGCTCGAGCAAGCACTTTTGGACACCAGAGCGTTGCACTCATACCCCACCAAGTATTATCGCGTGTTGCTACAGTTCAATAGCAGCCGCGCCGTCTATCAGGTTCATATAGAACACACTATTCGATGAAAATGATATTCTCATGTGAAAATGATATTAGCGGGACGCAGCGTCCTGGTCTACGGGCCACTGCTCAAGGGAAAAACCATAGAGGAAGTCTCGAACATCCTGGCGACCTCCGTCATCGAGAGACAGGAGGCAAGGCACGAGCTGGGACACCTGGTCGACAGAATCCGAAAAGGTACGGTGAGGGAATCTCCGGAAGACGCGGCCCTCAGGGAGGTGCTGCTGCTGGAGGCGGTCTCACCGGCAGCAGCGGAGCTCATCGTGCAACACCCGTACCCCTGGGTGTGGCTACGACCACTTGCTGGCTACCCAGCAAGGAGGTCAGCGACGAGGTCGCAGCCAGGGAAGTGGCCATCGTGGACAGGAAGCAGGTACTGCACGACCATCACCGAGGCCACATCGTGCAGGCCATCGTGGAGCACATCGAGAAACTGACCGCCAACACCACTGCCCTCAAGGACACCGAAAACATCTTTGACTTCCACGTGCCGTCCCGGCAGTGGGCGCCTTCGACGCCTGGGGACCCATCGTCCCTGCTACAGTGGAAGCGCAACGGTGGTGGGTATACAATCAACTACTACGCCATACTTGCGGAGAAGGCGTACGACGCGATCGCCAAGGCGGGAAAGCAGACGGTGAGAGTACTGGCAGGGGTAGACGACTCTGGCCGACGCATCTCCACCTCGATCACAGTTGAGGTGGGGAGGTGGAGCGCCCAAGGTGCGGGCACCAAACAACGTCAAACCCCACGGGCAGCACGCGGCAGGGAGGCGCGTGGGGGGAGAATCGACCAGATAGCCGAGGAGGTGGCCTCCCAGTTCATCAACAAAGTGGGGTCGAAGGCCGACGAGGTCTTCCAGCAGGCCGTGGCCACCAGCAAACAGCCCACCCCCGAGACCAAGAAGCTGCTCAAAAACATCAACAAGCAACTGGAAAGGTTCAACGAGTCCAAGCCCGTCACACTGGACGAACTCCGTGACTTGCACAAGGAACAAGAGCGCAACGCTGGGGTGCGCCATACAGAGATCACTCAAGAGGTACGGGGCTTCCATAAAACATACCAGGAAACCGGTGGTGCCATGGTGAACACCCTCAAGGCACTCACCGATCGACTGACAGGCGAAGGAAAACACCAGGCACCCGATCATCCGCTTCACTTCACAAAAAGACCGGCACCACAGACCGCGGAGGAGGACGATCAATACCGGGGCATCCCCTACACTGGCAAGAAACCCGATCCCAAGAGGAACCAGCCCCCACCAAAGAGACCGGCAATCAGCACGGGGGGCCGGGCGATCGACGCTGAGCCACCGGCGAAAAGGAGGGCACAAGGGGGCGCACAGGCAGCAGCACAAGCGGGGGCACAATCTGAGAGCCCCCGACCTGCCCCGCCAGTCACTAGAAAGGTGAGCAATCATACAACCCCCTGCCCTGCTGACCAACTCACATCACAAGCCACCACACCCTGCCAGTGGGATCACACCCCCACTGCACTGACAAACAACATCTGTGCTGCAGATGACCAAGGAGGCAGCAGGACTACAAGACAGAGTGGCCTAACAGAGCCAGCCACAGGGCCCCATCGCAAGAGGAGAGATAGAGAAAGCGGACCCAGTATAGTTAGCCTGAACTTACAAACCATGGTAATATTTATGTCGTCTCTACCTGCCAATACAACTGCCACTGACAAACGCTGTGAATGCATGCACCCAGCATGCATTTCCTGCATTGACCATACCGGGGGACCGAGCATGAACCATACACCGTTCGAATGGAAAATGTCAATTCACTATAATAACTCACAACAAACTAACCGAAAACTGATAGCAACACCCCGACAAACAAAGAGTTCACACCACTCTTGGGTTCACCCTGATGACACACCAAACAATTGGAATAATGCTGCCTCACAATACCCACACTCCCACGCCAGTGGCAAGCAAAACAAAAAGCACCAAATGGACAGCAGATGCGGGTACACACCAGTGATTACGAAGGTCCTACCCAAACATTTCAGCCGAAGACGGGCAACATTACCACCCAACTGGCTAAACCATAATTGTACAAGTAACACGAATAACCCTACGATAACCCTAAGAAGCGAAAAAGATACAAATGACAGTATACAGCCCAAATTACTGGGAATAAAACTGAAAAACCTCGGGGGACGACTCAGGGGGGTGGAAGGACTGTATACACAAAATACAAGAGCAAAATTCCAATGGTCGACCACAAACGAATTCCTAAAAATGCTCTACGTTAAATTCGGAAAAACCGGAGAACATACTGAAACCCAGCAAAACTTTTGCACCACCACGGGACAACAAAACAAAAACACAGCCCACCTTGGGAATACCATTAGGGGCGTTACAGCAAGTGATTTGGGGCAATGTAACGCTGTAACCATAAACCCAACAACTGGACTACATAGACACGAGAAGGGCAGAGCAGCAGCAACCCAATGTGAATACCCCCACCAGTTGACAGTAGCATTACCACCCACCCGACTAACCCATGAATGTCCGAATAACACAAACAACCCTATAATAACCCTAGGCAAAAAAGACACAAATGACCTTACACAGCCCAAACTACTGGGAAGGAAGCCAAAAAACTCTAGGGGACGACTCATGGGGGCGAAAGGGCAATGCGCACAAAATATGAGAGCAAAATTCCAAAAGTCGACCACAAGCGAATTCCTAAAAATGCTCTACGTTAAAATCAGAAAAACTGGAAAACATGTTGAAACTCAAAAATTTTTTGGCACAGCCATGGGACAACGAGCTAAAAACACAACTCACTCTGGGAATACCTTTAGGGGTGTTACAACAGGCGATTTAGGGCAATGTAACGCTGTAACCATAAACCCAAAAAATAGACTACACAGCTGCACGAAGTGCGGAGCAGCAGCAACTCAATGTGAACACCCCCACCGACCAACGGTAACATTACCACCCACCCGACTGATACGGAGCAGCCAGGACATTGCCAGGCCCCTGCAGAACGCCGCACTCGCCCTGACCCCAATACTCACCATGCTGTTACTTACCACAGTGCCAAGAAGAAAAGCGCCTGGCTGCACGAAGAAAACAAACAACATTGAACCCAACAGCATAACGCGTAAAAGGAGGAACAGGAGGAAATGGACCAAGGCGAGAAATGCAACGAAAGGGAGGGCACAACCACCTCCCGGCCAGAAACTGCTCAGAATAATTTACCGAAATGGTAAACCCATGCTCATTAGAACAAGGAAACCCGAATATGCGGTAACTGCAATACCAGAGGGCACCCCAACCAAGAGCAAGTTGCTGATGAGGGGAGTTGAGCAAAGAATGAGGCAGAGAGCCAGCCGCTGCAAGCAGAGCATGGCAGGTGGGGGAAGCCAGGACCACGCGGGAATGCACCCACACAACACCACCTCAAAAGGGCTGTTCGAAAGAAAGGGCCGACTGAACATGTTCCAAATGCAACATGCCCACACACTATACGAGAATGACCCAATGCCCCATCTGGTGGTAGCCTCAATGAGGGAAACACTGAAACCGGGGAACACTAAAGAGCCACACACTACGAAGGCACTACAACTACTCAAGAACCTCCAGAGCTTCTGCATACCGGTATGCGATGGCAAGCACTGGAGAGTAGTGCTGGCGGGACCAGACAAAGCAAACGACAAACTTAAGCTCTGGATATATGACTCCTTGAATGGTAAAACTAAAGCAACCCTACATAACACAAAGAGACTTACAACAGAAATGACCAACTGGGCAGAACACCTCACAAGGAAACTAAGCAGACACGTAACAGTGGAACTAATGAACGTGGGCAACCAAAGCGCACAAGACCACTACAGCTGTGGGGTATGGGCCCTGATGGCCACCAAAGCATGGATGCACTTCCAGGAAACATGCCCAGAGGGACACTGGCCCACCCACTTCAATGCGGCGGTCAGCAAATGGGGAGCCACCAACAGAGCAGCGGTTGATGCCTACAGGAAGTCGATACAACACCCAGTGAAGAAAAGAATAACTGCCGCCGAGGGACAAAAGCAAACGCCAGGGGACAGTCAGCAGATGACAGGGGCCAGGGAACCCACTGATGACCCAAACCCAAACCCGCAAGCCGAGGCACAACCGCCACGAACCCAGGAGGGGGGGCACAGAGAACACACAAAGCAACAGGGGCTATGGAAATGGCTCCATAGACTGACCCCCACGAACCAGACAAGGGACAATGAGCAAACGCTCGGAGAGCAGGGAACGATGGAAACCCACTCGGACGAGGGGGGGGAGGAGACAAGCGATGAACCCACTGCACAATGGGAGAAATTCGAAGACGCGCAACAGGAGGCACCGGAAACAAACCAAGACCCCCGAAAACACCAGCCCCCCCTCACAGAACCAAAAAAGGGGGAAATAGGGGAAGACCGCCTACACATGCTCACATGGAACATAGCGGGACAAAGTGACGCCTGCCTCGACCTAGCAGAGGCAGTCAGGAAAAGACACCAGAACCAACTGGGTCTGCAAGTGATGGTGCTCACGGAAGTGAAGCATGCACACGACAGTGTGATGAGGAAATTCAGAGACCTGCAGTACACTGCAATAGGCACCAAAACAGAGGCGAAAGAAGCAGACGGTACTGCAGAGCAGCCAGTGAAAGGAGGAGTAGCCATACTACTTAGCAGCCCCTACGGCCACGCTCACAACCACCATGTTGTCCCAGCGAGGCACCTGGAGGGGTACCTGCTCCATGTGGTGTTACACCTGCCCGGGGAAGTAATGTACCATGTGCTGGGCATATACAACCCACCGGGAGCGGAGGAGGGGAAAACCAAAGACAAAATACTAAAGTACACAGCCAACCTGTTCCGAAGAACAGCGGAAAACCCGAACGAGCATGTCATTGTTGGAGGAGACCTCAATGCAAGCAACACCAGCACAGGAAAGAGGGTAACGAAAACCGACAGACAATGGAAGAAGCTCGCGGAAGAGTTGAACCTCCATAATGTAGGTCCAACGATTAATACCACGCTGAACTGGGCAGAAAACAGAAACATTGACAGATGGCTAGCACCGAAGGACAAACGGGCCCAATACGAGAGGGGAAGCACCGCACACCTCACTCAACACCACACGAGTGACCATGAGATGGTAAGCCTTACGACCCTTCGGCTAGACAGCATAGACACCCATGAACCATACGTGGACCAAGACCCCCACCCAGGGCAAGTAAAACTGAACACGCCCTTGAGCAAAGCCCACAGGGAAACCCTCCAAAGCGTCCTCCTCAGAACACACGACTATGCCAGGACTGCTAAGCTGAAAGACATGACAGAGATAGCCGCCCAATGTAGGGAAGAAGGCAACAAGCAGGTGGCACATGCCACCATAGACAGAGCAGGAGAGGCAGTGCTGAGTATACTCAACAGAGCAAACAATTGCGCGCTGAAGGACGAGGAACTACCAACGGTGATAACTGGAAGAACCTCCACCCATGGGGCAACGGACCTGCTAATGAGCAAAAAGGACAGAAAAGAAAGAGATGCCGCGATACTCAAAATGCGGATGCACAAGAAAACCAAACGACAACTACGAAACCCACACACGGAACACGCAACTCTCCGCCACCTGAAGGAAGGAGAAACAAAAGGCCCGACAAACAGGGACAATGCAGACACAAAGGAATGGGTCTCCTGGCTCACTGAGGAGGCCAAAAAAGAAAGGTCGGCTGCACACAAAGTGGTCAAACAGCACTGGAAGCGAGCCAAACAAAGGCATAATGACAAAACAGTAAGAGAATACTGGAACAACCAGAAACGATACCACAAAAGGATTTATGCCAAGGCCCAAGAAACAGGCCATGCCCCCACGGCGAATATACAGGCCTTACAGGACAGGGAGGGCAACCTAGCTGTAGGCCACAAGAACATTGCAAACGCACTAGTGGACCACATGGCCCACTCGGCACCATATAGGATGGAACACCGTAGTCTACCCGACCTAGCACCCCCACCATGGGAAGACCCAGCCCACAAGGAGCGACTCATAAAGGCACCAAGACCGGACCCCAAGGGAATGGACCTCACGATAAGTAGACAGGGCTACAGCAAGGCAGTACACACCCTAAACAACAACAAGGCACCAGGCCCCACCAGAACCCCTAACGAAATTCTCAAGTACATGCCAGAGGACTTCCACGATGCCTTGCATGCGCTCATGCTGGAGATGTGGAACAGCAAACACGTCCCCCTCACCTGGAAGAGAGGGACATTCTGTTTCCACCACAAGAAAGGAGATGTCACCCTACAGCAAAACTATAGGCCCATAGCCCTACTGGAGGGAGTATTCAAACTATACACCTCGCAAATAGCAAACATGCTCTCCACGTTCTGCGAAACACAGGGGATACTAGCCCAGGCACAGGAAGGCTCCAGAGAGAAAAGAAACACACTCAGACAACTCACGAGAGTGACCAACGCAATAGAGGACGCAAATGTCTCCGGACGGGAACTGCATGGCCTGTATGTAGACTTTGAAAATGCATATGGCTCAGTGGACCACAACAAGCTGCTACATACAATGCAGTACCTTGGAATACCTGAAGAGCTTACACAAGTAGTGAGAGATGTCCTAGGTACACAAAGTCATGACACCATGTCAATGTACACCAGGGTAGGGGGGGAAACCTCTCGCGACATGGTCCAGGTGCAAAGAGGTCTCCTCCAAGGAGACAGCATGAGCCCCCTCCTCTTCATAATATACCAGGAACCGCTGTTAAGATGGCTGGAGGTGGGGGAGCATGGGTACCAACACAAACACGCAGCTGAGCAGGAAAGACTGGGCCCCCTCTAAGCTGTTCAAGAAGGGTATCATGAGGTGGCAATGGATACGTGTCCTTTATGGTGATGTTATTAAGGACACGATAATCACAACACATCCTCCACTTCCCCCCTGGCTTAGGAGCGAAAATGATTGGGCACCCATATGGTGATGATGATGGATGAAGGATACCCAACTCGACATATTTGATGATTTGCCGTTTGAGCTCCTCCATCATAGGCACTGGAATAGTTCGAACTGGCTGTGATGGTGGCTTATGCCCAGGTTCAATGTCGATGCGATGACAATATCCACCTTCAAACCGTTATGGCCTATGGCCAGCTGGAAGATCCTCCTGGAAAATATCTGAAAAGTCTTCTCTGACGCGATCACGTTCTGCTGTGACCTCTGGGTCTTCCATGGTAGTATCTGAGTCAGTTGCTGTCATGACCACTTCACCATCAACCTCTGAGAGAGAAAAGAGATAGGCTACGGCTTCTTCAGCCGACCCGCTGGATCGTATACGTCGCAGGTGCTTTCTCATCGTGGTGGCACTGACCAGTTCCATTTCAGGAAGGCCATCTGATTTCTGAGTATCTTCAACTCTAGAAAGAACTGTGCGAACACTGGAACCTGAAGAGTGTGTCTTGGTGATCGTCATGTTCTTGGACTGAAAGTCAATATGTGGATTCCTCCTCTCCAACCAATCCTACCCCTGTCCCAGGATGACTGTGAAGGGTGTCATATCAATAACATATAGGTCCACTAAATCCTTATACTTACCCAGCGTAAATGTAGCATTGGGAAGATAGGATGTACAGGGTAATTGGCTTCCTCCAGCCAACCCCGCTGAGAATGATGATGCTTCTGATGATGATATATATACCCAGCTGAGTAGCAAATTGTCTGTCGATGAATGAGGATGTGGCTCCAGGATCTATCAGAATATGAGTACTCTGTCCATATACTTTTCTCTTATACAACAACAAATTCTTCTGTGATTTCAGCTGTGCTGTCTGTGATTGCATCTGTGCGATGTGATCTGAGGGCGAGTGTCCATCTGCTGGAACTGTAATGTCAGACTGGATGTGCCCGGAGGCACAGCGTGAGCCGATATGCCTATGCGTCCGTATGTGTGTCATCGGGGGTAATCTGGGATTGGCACGATGACAGTGAAATTGGGCTTGAAATCACGATGAGAATGAATACCAGATGTCCGGGGTATGACAGTATGACACTATGACAGTATGACAGACAGTATGACACTATAGTAGTATGACAGTACTGTGGGGGGTGTCATCGTGGCACTCAGTCAGACCCTCGAAGAATGGTCGGATTCGCATCGGGGTTGGAAAGACAATGAAATCGAATATCAGATATCAAGGTTATGACAGTATGACAGTATGACGCTATGACAGTATGACAGTATGACAGTACAGTAGTATGACAGTACTGTGGGGCAGTCATCGTGTCAGTCTGTCGGCATAACATCTGAATCGAGAATGACGAATCGGAATTAGAAATGAGATCGGATCGGGAATTGAACGTTGAGCCGAAGTGTGACATCGGCTGCCGAGTGGTTGACCCTGCAACCTGAGTGACGAGTGAATAAGTGGAGCACTTGAGAAGTGTTTAGCCTTCAGAACTCGGAACCGAATTATCGTTTGTACCTCAATCTGGCCCTGATCCAGTATATTATAAAAATCCGAATTGTGTACCTTTGCACGTTCAATCAAAAACATATCTCCGAGCATCTGTCGTAGTGCCCACGGGCACATTTGGTATCAGTGTGCTGCGAATTCGCCCCTGCGCAACTCGCCCACGGACCTATTGGAACTTTCGTTGTAATACAGGGGGAGAGCTGTACTTCCGGCTATACGTGCGCAATTTTTGCCTCTGTAAGTACATTTTTTTCGTATACAACGGCCGTATTCTCTGGGAAATATCTTCAAAACGTCATATTTCAGCTCCTTAACACTGGGGGCTCAAACGGGCTCAGAAACCCAAGCATTCGTTTTCCGATCTTAAACCCAAAGTCCGTCCCAGGCCACAAACGACCGTCAGGGAGCACCCTGAAGGGTTTCCCCGGTCTACAGTAGCCAAGAAAACCACATAGCTTACCTTTCAGAGCCCCAAAAAGGCGAAAAACCGCCCAAAACAGCCAAAAATAGCCGTTTTTGACAGTTTCCAGCCTACCCCAAAACCTCTCCCAGTAGCCCCCACCACCGAAAAACCCCTCCTTAGACCCCATAGAACAGCCTAGAAACCCCTGATACCGCCCTCACGGCCATCAGCAGCGGGGAAAGCTCCACCAAACAGCGCTTTCAGCAGTTCCTGGACGTTTCTGGCAGCTCTTCAGCACCTCCTGGTATCCTCCAGCAGTGCCCTGACTGGAGCATTTTTGGGACCTACGGAGCATAAATACCGTCTGGGACCTTACTGGACCTCTGTATTGGACCTGACACCTTTCCTTTCGTTGCTGCTTGACTCTTGCTCGCGCGCCTAGGCACTCAAAAATCGTGTCGCGGAGCCCTGGCCAAATTTTGAGTTCGCTGGTGTATGGCAGTACCCCCAGACCCAGACAAATACAGAAGAGCGTGGTGGAAGCAAGGACCTATTAAGTGGGTATTCCCTCCAGACCCTACCTACCCACCAGCAGGCGCTTTCTGGCAGAGCGGCCCTCCTTCCCCCTCTTCCTCTGACGACGAAGAGGAGAACAGCGACTGAACGCCTGGGCAGAGCCACGCTGGCTATCCCACCAGTGCATCACGATTACGTGTGGCATCAGGTTGGAAACTGCCACTTCCGCTACCCGCACACCCAAGACCTAACAGCCTTCCCCGCGCTCCCTGGTTCATTCCCAGTGCAAGTGATCGACGAGTGGCCTTGGGTCCCCCCATCTCCACCTGGAAGCCCCGCTCCTTCGCCTCCAGAGAGTGACATCGACGAGGACGAGACTGATTAAATAAAAAGGCGAGCACTCACTACTTTTGCTCACCTGTGGCTATTGCCACACCCAGTCTGTGAACTCAACCAGCTCAGCAGTCAGAATGTCACAGCAGACATCAGAATCCTTTCCCAGCATGGGTGTCAGCGCAGAGTCGTTACACCACCCACTGTTCTCCCCCATCACCTTCCCATCTCCCACCGCATACGCTTCCGCTCACCCCCTTCCACATCCAGGCACCACCATGCCCTACACTGCGGTGCCCCGCCCATATACCATGCCGGATGGCACCCCCGCACAGGCTGTATGGAACGGCGTCAATTGGGTACTGCCCCAATCAGCGCCCCTCGCTGGGGGAGTGTCACCAGTGCCGTTCACACTGGGAACCCACCACCCCATGGGCTCATATCCCACACCGTTCCAACAACAGCTGCAGCAACAGCAGCAGTGGCTCGCGTACCAGCAGCAGCAACAGCAGTGGCTCCAGCAGCAGTCACTGGAACCGATGCAGCAGCAGTTACAGCAGCAGCAGTTCCAGCAGCAGCAGTTGCAGCAGCAACAGCAGCAGCAGCAGCAGCAACATCACAGCAGCCCCATCAGCTGGTACCAGCTACCTCCGCGCTTCATGACTCTGGTGCGGATCTCTCACCGCTGCAGCACTTCATCAGTATCGGCGCCGCAGCCCTGCCAGATCCTCTGCAGGTACCCCTTGACAGCGAAGCTCAGCAGAGCGTCTCGGGCGGGGCCCAGCTCTTGGTACGCCATCTCCCCGCGGTGGCAGCAGCCTCAGAGACCCGCCGGCGTCGACGTTCCCGAAGAGTATCCTCGGGCCCCGCGACGCACGGCAGGCACATTCCAGGCCTGAGCCATGCATCTGATCACTCCGACCCCGAGTCCGGTACGGACGTCAGCCGCACCAGCACGGGGACCAGGGGCAGCCGAAGCACGCAGGCACGGGCTGAGCGCAGGCGGAGGGCCGCCCACAGGTCCGGTTCTGACTCGGACGCGAGCAGCCGGAGCGAGCACATTCGCAGGGAAGTCCTGGCGGCAGTACAGGCCCTGGATATCTCCGCGGTGCTCTCGAGGGGACTCGCCCTGCCTGGCGCGACGACTTCTGCAGGAGCCTCCCCTCCAGGCGACCCTCAGAGCAGCGCACAGGGGGCACTGACGGCGGACCATCCACTCGAGGCGGACGCCGCTGACAGCGTAACCCCCCCAGTGTCTCAGACTGTCGCTGAAACCGCTCCCGCCGAACCAGGGAACATATCAAACATTTATGTCGTACGGCCAACACTCAAAATTTCCATCGGCCAATTTTCGGCCATCCCGGCCAAAATCCAAAATTGCCCGCCGCAGGCGTAAAATTTTAATTTTATGTATGGCAATATCATAAAAATCGCAAATTTTCGGGGGAATTTTCAAAATTTTACATAATTCGTTTCGGCCAACAAGCAAAAGCACACTCGGCCAAACCTCGGCCACAGCCCTCATCGTACGGCCACAGACCGGCCATAGGGGGTTGATATGTTCCCTGCGCCGAACCTCCCACTCAGGGTCGGCCGGACCCCCTCAACATGATGGTGGCTCGCCGGCGGCAGTCGATGGAGACGGTAGTGCACGGCGGTGGCAACCCTGACTCGGAGCCCGGAGACCCCAGTTCGAGCGACTCGCCACCAGGGCCCACCAGTGATCCACCCCAAGATCCCCCTGACGACCCCGCACCAGAGCCCTCCTACCCTCAGTACCCAGAGGTCAGGGCTCTCTTCGTCACCCACGACGGTGGGTCATTGTGGTTGCACCAGTCAGCGGGGGTGCGAGGCGCGGCAACCGTCTCCCTGCCATGGGATGAACGCCGCCGGGCTGGGGTGCAGGGCGACGCCATCCTGTTCAGGATCATGCACCTGCTGGGAGCGCCGCTGACCGCATATGCGCGCATGGGAGGCCGCCTACACCACGCACCCCTACCACTTACCAACCCTCGTGTGGAGACCTGGGTTCTCATGGTCGACCGCGAGGTCATGGATATGGCAATGGGGGACCCAGCCGCAGCCAATGTGCGGTCTACGAGCATGGGGCAGCCAGTGTGGGAGTGGATCCCTGCCACTGCGCGGGAGTCGGAGATGCAGAACTTCGACCAGGACGGGCTCGCCGCGTGGTCAGAAGTCAGCAACTCCGATTGGTACCGGAGCATGAGCGTGGTGGCCGCACAACCATCCACACCCCTGCCCTTCCATACACCTCTTCCACTCCCCGCTCCACCATCAGCCCCTGCATTACCGCCCACTTCGACTGCAGTCCCCACAAATCCCGCGCCTGCACTCCCACCCGCGCATGCCCCGGGACTACCACCTCCAGCCCGTTTCCCCCACTCCGCCGCCGCAAACCCCGTTCACTCTGCCGCTGCTGCGAACCCCGTACTCTCTCCCAGCGCCACCCCCTTTGTACCAGGCATCGTCCGACTGCCGCAGGGCACTAATCTGCGAGCATCCTCAGACGAGGTCCGCCTGGAGCACAAGACCAAGGAGATGGTGCAGAAGCTGATCAAGAGTGTGACCAGATTCCCTCGCTCCGCGTCCGACACCAAGTCGGCCGACAAGGATGGCCTCCTGACGCAGTTGGAGCACTACTCCAACATGGTGCGGAAGATATTCCAAGAGGCCATCGTGATCGAGGCGCTGACCACTCCCAGCTGTACGCCATCTGTATCGGCGTACCAGGCGAGCGTGTCGAGCCTCCTTTGGAGTTTTAAGGAGCACACTCTTCAGGACCAGCAGAAGAAATTCTTGGAGCGTGCGGCGGGGACCTTCGGGTCTGACCAGGCTTGGCACCGGCGCTACGTAGAGCTGGACGTGTTCTTCAGCGATCTGGCGGTGTGTTCTCTAACACAGGCCTACCTGGAGAATGCACACGGAGAGGCCATTGCACTGAGGCAGGCGACGAACGAGACCGCGGCGGAGTATTTTTCGCGGTTGGAGACCCGCATGGCCTCCGTCAACTTCCTGGCTGGCAGAGTCCCCAATTGCGTGGAGATGTCCAACCTGTCGATGCTCTCCACGTACCGCCGAGGGTTAAAATATGCACCCAAGGTGATGCGGCGCCTAGAAGCCATCCACTTGGATGTCTCCAAACCAGAAGAGTGGGAAAGGAAGGCCGTCGCTGACGATATCCCAGGCACCCACAACGCCTTGTTGAAGATTCGGGAAGTCGCTGAGGAGGTGGAGAGTGACATTGACACGGAGGCGGCTCAGAGGCGCTCTCAAGACCGTCCTCCCCGTACTGTTTCCTTCGCCAACCCATCACCTCGCACCCCCTTCTTCAGGCGTACCCCCTCTTCGAACCGCCCAGCTCTTGCCATGCTGGAGAATGGGCCTGCCACCACCGTTGCCGCGGCAGTGACCCCATTGCCACCACCACCTGGCCTCTCCCGCCCCGACGCTCCGAAAGTCCGCCGGTGCTTCGCCTGCGGCTCGCGGAGCACATCGTCCGTAACTGCACGGACGAGGCTAAGCTCAAGGAGTGGAGGGCCAATGCACCCGCTCGATTGGCAAATTCCCCTGGGTTTGTGGCCGCCGTCGTCTGGGCCATCGAGCAGCAGGAGGACATCTCCTCGGTGGATGGCGTCCCAGAGGAGTTCTCCGAGGAGGTCTTGGCACTTGCTACCTGTGAGGACGAGCAGAGCTACCAGACCCTGGCGGCCCTCGCGGGTATCGAGCTTGTGGAAGGTGACGGCCTTCCTCCGGTGGAGAGCGATGAATGACTGGCCGGCGACCAGCCCCAGACCCTGCCCTTCGAGGAAGTGAGGTCATGTCCTGATGATCAGACCCTCTCCGCCCTGGAGAAGCGGTCAGAGCCAGTGGAACCCCGACGCGCACGAGGACGCAGAGACCCTTGGGGCCACCGTCCCCATCCCAAGAGCGTGGCCTTCACCTCTGGGACCCGCTTGCGACGCACCTACCGCTCAGCTGGTGCCCCATCGCTGCCGAGGGATGACCTGACCAGCCACCCTCTTGCAGAAAGCACCCCCTTCGATGAGCCGTCACTACCTCTTGATGACGGCCCTGCTTATACACAGGCAAGGATCGAGGGCCGGAGGGGGCGGCGAGTCCCCCGGCACAGACCCCCCATTATGGGCAGCAACCGCGGAGAGCCCCGCGATCTTCGCCCCCGACCGCGTGTTGTCCTACCACTGCCCAACTATCAGTCCAACCTCGCAGACCCGCAGAAGAGGCTAACTGCGTGGCACTGGAAGAGAGATCTGTATTCTCTCCCCCTCGAAGTCGCCATGCAAAAAGTTCGCAGAGCTCTGCGCAAATCCCCGGAGGCTGCCAAGAACCTGGTGGATAAGATGTGGGAGCGTACTCGTAGCCGCATACGCTCTGGGAGTCGATCGCCGAAGGAGCACATGAACCGCGCCAACCAGCTGGCGGAGAGGGTACGCATTGCCCGTGAACCTCAAGATCGTAGAGAGGGCCATCAGCGCATCGCACTGTGGCACCTCCTCTCACACGACGGTCACCAGCAGGTCCTCGAGTCCCCTAGCGCCAGCCCCTCCGACCTCTACGCAGCTTGGAGAGAGCTGTCGCCCGCCGAGCAGCTGGAGGCGATCGCCACTTCGAGTCCAGATTCCTTCCCCGGTAGCAGGCTGTGGGAAAAGGAGGGTGCACGAAGAGCAGCAGCGAGATCCTCGACCTCTCTCTGCACCCTGGACACCGAAGTGGGCACGATACCCGGGACAGCGGGAGACGTGGGCTTACCTGGCGCCTGGTGCAGTCTACACGCAGTGCACCAGTACAAGATGAGGAAGCTGGGTCCCAGCCCCTTGGGAGCATCCCCTCCATCATCCTCACTGGTCGAGCCCACGACAGAGACGACATCCTCGCACCATGACAACGCGCCGGCTACCCCGGGAGGAAACCTTGAAGGTCCATCTGACTGCGTAGTGACAGAGGAGACCTCCACACCCAGCTCGCTTTGCTTCACCCAACAGATGACCACCGTCAGAACGCATGAAGCAGATGAAGCGCCGCCCCGTCTCGACAGCCACCCCATCGCTGAAGACCCTGAGGTGATGGAAGAGGAGTCCTCAGTCAATTCGCTCTGCTTCACCCAGCAGATGGCAGCAGCTGGGACCCCTGAGGCGAGAACTGACCACCAGAGCTCCCACCAACTCGCCCACAACTCCCCCACTAGCAGCCCTCAGCATGACGAGGATCCCCTCACCCATGGCAGTCTCACCAACAGTGTCGCTACCCATGCGAGCCCCACAACAAGCGGCACTACCCACGTGAGCCCCACAGTAAGCGGCACTACCCATGTGAGCCCTACTACCAGTAACACCACTCATGTGAGCCCTACCACCAGCGACACCACTCATGTCAGCCCCACCTCGAGCGAATGCACCTCAGCGGGCACCCTGCTGACGGCGAGTGTAGACAACCTCGTCAGTCATCCGACTGAAGATGTTGATTTGCTGGATGAGGAGTTCTACGCCGCGTGTAGGCAAACGTTGGAAGAATGCCGCGAGGCCTCGGACAACCTCCTCCCCAACCTCAAGTGCAAAAGCATACGCACAGATGGGGGAGTTCAGTGGAAGACCGACATTGAGGGTACCCTCGCAGCGGCACATGACGACGAAGGACCGCTGCTGCTGGTGTTCTATGCAACCCTCAGAGGGCACACGGTCAAGGTGCTGATCGACTCGGGGGCCTCTGACAACTTCATCTCGGAGCAGAGCGCCAAGCGATGTGGCCTCACGACACGAGCCGGCTCCGAGATGCGAGTCACCTTGGCGGATGGATCTGTGAAGATCACTGGCGCCACCGCGTACGCCAAGTTTAACACGCACACCACCACGGGCACCTATACGGAGAACGCCCTTGCCCTCCGGATCCTACCACTGGGCATACAGGTGGATGTTATCCTTGGCGGAAGGTGGTTGCGCAGTCACTCTCCTGTCACTCTGGGCTACGAAGGGAATGGCTCCGTCTCCTTCCTCAGGAAGTCCCGCAGTGGTAAGATTGGAGATCGCGTCACCATCACAGGCTGTTCTCCTGGGAAAGCATCTGGAGACAGGTCTCCGAAGGGCACGGCCTGTGCGGGATTGGTGGATGAGGTGTTCCTGACCCCTGCCCAGTTGAAGAAGTACCTGATGTACGCGGAGACGCAGAAGCTACGCGGCAATGACGACCCGGAGATACAACCCGCCTGGCTCATGATGGCCGAGAAGTCCCCCGATGATACTGCTTCTGCCTTTGCAGCCACGGCTATCGACTCTGAGAACGCCGAACCCGCTGCGGATACTGAAGATGCAGAAGTGAGCCCTGAATGGACCCTCAAGTTTCAGGACTTCTGGGGTGAGGAGTACAAGAAGGAGATGACGACTGCCCTACCGAACATTGATGGACTCAGACATGACCCCCAAGATGAAGCCAACATTAACCTGGACCCTGAGCTGAGCAAGAAGGGGCCGCCCTGCCAGCGCATCTACAAGAAGTCCGCAGAGGAACTCCGCCAACTTCGAGAACGCGTGGAGACCCTGATGTCCAAGGGCTACATCCGACCCTCTTCCAGCCCTTATGCAGCTCCCTGTCTGATGGTCCCCAAACCGGGGAACCCCAAGGAGCTGCGACTGGTAATCGACTACCGGCTCCTCAACCGCCAGACAGTTAAGGACAAGTATCCTCTCCCAGACATCCAGATGATGTTCGACGAGATGCAGGGTGCGAAGTTCTTCTCTTCGTTCGACACGGTGGATGGCTTCTGGCAAGTACCGATGGCACCAGGGGATGTCGAGAAGACCGCCTTCACCACCCAGATGGGGTCATATGAGTGGTTGGTCATGCCGCAGGGGCTGCAGAATTCACCGTCTCAGTACCAGCGACGGATGCAGCGGGCCTTGGGCCATCTCCCATTTGTCCGGATCTTCATCGATGACGTGGTCGTCTTCAGCAACACCGCTGCAGAGCACTACGAACACGTCAAACAATTGCTCCTGACGTGCAGGGAGAAGGACGTCTTCCTCAAGAGGTCCAAGTGCCAACTGTTGAAGAAATCCTTGCGGTTCCTTGGCCACTGTATCTCCGCAGATGGCTGCAGACCCCAACACGACAAGGTGGCTGCAGTGAGGGACTGGCCCGAGCTGGAGACGGTTACCCACGTCAGGCAGTTCTTGGGCCTGGCGGGGTATTACCGCAGGTTCATTCACTGCTTCTCCGAGATCGCCCAGCCCCTCACCCGGTTGACCAAGTCGGACGTACCCTGGGAGTGGGGTCCCATGCAGCAGTGGGCCTTCGAGGAGCTGAAGAAGGCCCTCACATCAGCGCCAGTGCTCGCCTTGCCCAACATTAAGGGTGCCGCAGACGGCACAGCACCTTTCGTGGTGCAGACGGATGCTAGTGGCATCGCTCTTGGAGGAGTACTGATGCAAGACAATGGAGATGGTCTTGGGCTGCGCGTGATAGCATACGAGAGCCGCCAGTTCTCAGCCGCCGAGCAGAATTATCACACCGGCGAGCGTGAGCTAGGTGCTCTACACCATTGTACCACCGTCACCTGGCGGCATTATTACCTCATCTTCACCAACTTCCGCATCCAGGGTGATCACCGCCCCCTTGAATGGCTGATGGAACCTGGCAGAGAGCTCAGCCGCAGACAGGCACGCTGGTACATGGATCTGGTGGAGGTGGGAGTCCCGAGAATGGAGTACATCAAGGGAGCGCTACTGCTGGTACCAGACGCCCTGTCCAGAAGACCCGACTTCAAAGACAAGGACGTTCGCGAGGGGTTGAAGGAGGCAGGAGTGATCGACCCCACCTCAGACCTGCCGAAAGACCCTCTGGCAACGCTGGAGTCTGAATGCTTCTCCAGCTCACCACCCGCGGCTCATCCCCACTGGGCCCAGACGGTTGACTGTTGGCTCTCAGCAGTGGAAACCCTCTCCATGGCAGAACAGGCCATGGACATGGGGGAGACCATCGCTCTCGTTAATCCGAAGCTCTATAAGGGGATGAAGGAGGATCACCTCGACTTCGACATGCCTGACTGGCCTGAAGCTGATAGCGCGAAGCCGACAGAAGCTCCACACGAACCCCCTGACCGGGCTCCACCTCAGATAAGGATAACGAGGAGTATGTCACGCGCTGGGAAAGCCTCTACGACCCCAGCGCCTCCACAGTTGGCGTCACCGAAGACGCGAACACCTACATCACGAGCTGACGCATCGGAGGCGTCCACCGAGAAGGTGCCAGCGAGCTCACCACCCCCGCAGCAGGCGCCCCAGCAGTCAGCTCCATCCCCGGTCCTTCACCCACAAAAACGGCAGACTCCCCCAGAGGACTCACAGAATTGGCGTGTCCGAGCAGAGTACTCCTCGAAGTACGCCGAGAAGTTTGGACCCTTCGATGTGGACGCCTGTTGTGACTTTGGCGGCCGCAACAGACAGGCGGATAGATTCTGGACAGACTGCCTTTCAGAGAAATGGAGGGGCCTTCGGGTTTGGTGTAACCCTCCATATAACTCCAAGCACATTACGTGGAGGCGATTTTGAACAAGTATATCGCAGAATGGAAGGCAGACCCAGAAAACACCTCAGCAGTCTTCGTTCTACCAGATCACCAGTCCAAGCTCCCCGCGTGGCGCAAACTTTTCAGAAAGGCCAATATGCAGATCGTGGAGGTCATCCCTACTCACGATGATAAGGGCGAGCCCAATCAGTTCTTCGAGAACCCAGATGGGAAGGCCTTCGACCTTCGTTGGCCTGTTCTGATAGTACACGCCCCTCCCGCCAAACCACAGCCAGCACGCGTGAGGCATCCGCGAACAGCCCCCGCTGTGATAAGGACAGGTGAGGCAGCAGCCTTCAGAGACGCAACCTCCCAGCAGTCGGACTCAAAGTTCCTGCGTGCGTTGAAAGCGGAGTACACCCGAGAGGGGACACTTCGTTCGCTGCGGGAGAAAGTGAAGGCGGCACCACACCAATGCCTACAGGACTTCAGGCTGGTGGGTGAAGTGGTTTGGAGGACCGCAGCAGGGAGATATCAGTTGGTGCTGGGGGAGGACTCTCCACTTCGAGAAGTAGTGATTCGTCATGCTCACGAGTCATTGTCCTCGGGTCACACTGGGCGAGACAAGACTCTGGAAAGGGTGCTGCGACGCTTCTATTGGCGTGGTGCCGCGGAAGATGTGGGCACCTGGGTTGCATCCTGCGCGGTGTGCCAATCAGTGAGGCCGCGGGGAACTTACCCGGATGGGTTTCTAAACCCTCACAGCATCCCGAACAGGCCATGGCAGGATGTCGCGGTGGACTTCGTCACCGGCCTGCCAGTATCAGAGAGAGGTAATGACGCTTTCGTGGCCTTCACTTGCAAGCTGACGAAGATGGTCCACGTTGTGCCGATGAACTTCGGCGACAGCTCTGCAGCTGTGGTGGCCAGAATTTACTTTGACTCGGTGTGGCGCTTACATGGCGCGCCTATGAAGATTGTCTCTGATCGTGACCCGCGGTTTCAAGATGCCTTCTGGCAGGAGCTCATGAGACTGATGGGTGTGAAGGTGGCTCGTACCACGCCGTACAACCCTCGGTCTGACGGCCAGGCGGAACACAGCAACAGGGTTATTGAGGACATGCTCAGGTCCTTCGTAGACGCCAATGTGGAGGACTGGGATCTGTTCACCACTAACGTGGAGTTCGCGATCAATGACTCCAGGAGTGAATCTACTGGCTTCACGCCATTTGAGCTGGTGTTCGGGTTCTCGCCGCTGTCGCAGTTGGACCTTTTCCTGGAGGCCGCACAGTCCACCGCTGGACGACGAACAGGGGGAGTAGGCACCGCACACGAAGTGGCCGTGAAATTTTCGTCGCAACTGCGGGACGCCAGACAGCGGTTAGAGCTGGCTCAACAGCGACAGCGCGAACAGTTTGATCGTAGGCACGGACAGCGGGAGTATGCTGTTGGAGATCTGGTCTGGATAGAGGCGAAACACCTTACGGAGAAGGTGATGGATCGCTCCATCTGCAGGAAATTGACCAAGCGCTGGCATGGACCAGTCCCTGTGACCGAACGCTTCTTCAGCGATGTACAGATGACCATGCCAGAGGCTGACAGGGGAGCTCCAGTAGCCTACCGTCTACGCCTCCCTCCCCACTGGCGGATACACGACGTGTTTGCTCAACATCGCCTCAAACCGTACACCAGCGGTCAAGATGCTTTCGCCGCACGCGATCACCTAGCAGTACCTGAAGAGGTGGTAGTGGATGGTCAGAAGGAAGCACACGTCGAGCGTATTCTTGCACGTCGGGTGCGGTCTGTTCGAGGAAAAGAGGTGGAAGAGTGGAAGGTTCGCTGGACTGGCTACTCCAAAGCTCACGACCAATGGAGGACGCGTGACAAACTTGAACGCGGAGGTCCACTTCAACAGCTTCGTGAATTCGAGCAAGCGAGACTGCACATGGAAGCACAAGTTCGCGACGAAGCCACTCGGCGACGCGAGCAACGTGGCCGTCACTCCGCTCAAGCCGGAATGACACTGGCCCACCTCATCACTAATCCCTGCGATGAACTGGACCAGCTCGAACAGATGGAATATGATACCCCTCTGCCGTGGGAACGTCAAGAGCGCGTGGAAGATGGGTCGTTGGCACTGGTGACAGAGCTGCTGGCGATACAGACGAAAGCAACCCGCACGCCCAGGATTCTCGTACTTTTCAGCGGTACTGGTTCAGTAGAGAGAGAATTCCTAAATTTCTTTCCCTCCGCTTCAGTGGTGACCCTCGACTCTGGACATATCTGGCAACCCACTCATGTGTGTGACATCCTACAATGGGACTACAAACAATACCCGCCTGGATTCTTCGATGTCGTCTGGGCAAGTCCCCCCTGTAGGCAGTACAGTCAAGCGCGCACCACTGGTGGACCCCCTGACCTTCCCCAGGCTGACAAAATCGTACGACGAGCATTGCAGATCATTGACTACTTGGAGCCGAAACATTGGTTCATGGAAAACCCAAGAGGTCGCTTCCCTAACGCGCTACGGCTTCGCCCTATGATGCGCCAGCTCCCTCCTCCGCTGGTGTGTACCTACTGCATGTACGGTACGCAGTATATGAAGCCCACCTGCATATGGACGAACTCGGCGCCACCCACGCCCCTGCTACGCTGTACTGCTTCAACACCGTGTGCGTGCAGATGGGCAACCGGTGCTCATCCAGAGACTGCTCAGCTTGGACCTCACCCGCAGCAGACTGGAGCGGGCCAATCCGCGAGCGTATATCCCGTGCCAGCACTTCTGCTGCGACAACTTTTCCGACATTTACGCCTCCGCAAGACTGAAGACCCGCTTTAGATTCCAAGTGGCACCCTTCTTCGTGAAAGTGGTGCCCTGGTAGCGGCAGGCAAGCTGTGCTCGAAGAGGGACCAGAGAACCTAAGAACTGGAAACAGAAAGGAACCAGAAAACCTAAGAACTGGAACTTAGATGGGTACCTTAGCGGAGTGATCCCAGGAGGTAGACCACTCCTAAGGGGGGGAGAGTTGTGCCCGGAGGCACAGCGTGAGCCGATATGCCTATGCGTCCGTATGTGTGTCATCGGGGGTAATCTGGGATTGGCACGATGACAGTGAAATTGG
Organism: Cymbomonas tetramitiformis; assembly: GCA_001247695.2. Lineage (NCBI taxonomy): Eukaryota > Viridiplantae > Chlorophyta > Pyramimonadophyceae > Pyramimonadales > Pyramimonadaceae > Cymbomonas > Cymbomonas tetramitiformis. Next base: position 29,234 of record LGRX02028640.1, read on the forward strand.
GCTTGAAATCACGATGAGAATGAATACCAGATGTCCGGGGTATGACAGTATGACACTATGACACTATGACAGTATGACAGTATGACACTATAGTAGTATGACAGTACTGTGGGGGGTGTCATCGTGGCACTCAGTCAGACCCTCGAAGAATGGTCGGATTCGCATCGGGGTTGGAAAGACAATGAAATCGAATATCAGATATCAAGGTTATGACAGTATGACAGTATGACGCTATGACAGTATGACAGTATGACAGTACAGTAGTATGACATACAGCACATTCATTCCATATTTTAGAAGGAAATTTCGTATAAATGTACGGAGTGTCATTTGACCGTCACGTCACAGTAAATCGAGCTGTTCGCTTTTAACAGTGTGGTTTACATGGTAAAGACGAATTACCCGGAAAACGTCGTGTTTGCGCTTTTGCGACCATGACAGCGCATCCGAAGGATGAAGCAGGATATGGTACCGACCAATTAGGACCTTCCGAGTCGACGTACGGTCAGCTTTTTTCCCCATTCGCACCTGACACGTAGGACTGCGGGGATGGGCGCTTAAGCGGATGATGCCGCGGGGCCAGAAACAAGGTAAAATCAACCTGATGCTTAAAAAGCTTACCGTAGGTACTCTTTATATGTGATATATATATGGTATATGTATGCCCTGTGGGCAAGTGCTGTGCGCATGCGCTCTCTTTTTGATGCATGGGTTTGGGTACGGAATGCCTTTGGGTTTGGGTTTGCGGAGAGCGCTGAAATCTGCAGCCAAACGTTTTATGTATATGAAACCTATATGAAACGTATCGTATGCCTTGTACTATGCTTGCTTAACGGACGTTAAGCAAGCACGGTACTATGGTCGCGTCAAGGAATGTATATGTACCATTCCTTGACGCGGCCATCAAGGGAAGTCGCGTAGCTCCCAAGTACTGTTCATCCGCTCAAGCGACATGAACAAACCTGGGAGCCTAGAAACACCCTTGCATACTATGCGTGATACAGGGCGCGTGAACACACGTTTATGATCACGTGTGTTCGTGCGGTGGGTTGTGCGGATGGCTACCCCTCCCGTGATCATCTTCGCGCAAATGAGCCGAAGATGATCTCGCGAAGGTAGACATGCGTTTGCAAGTGTAGTATGTATGCATATATGCAATTGTGATATGCTGCATGGTATGCAGTGCAATGATATGTGATAAAAAATACACCGCTGCTGCTGACCCAGGTCCGCCGCAGCGGTGTATTTTGAGCTGAAACTTTAGCCGAAAGTGATTAAGAAACAGTTTCGAACTTCCCAACACCGATGCATTTGCGTCCGATGACTGTGTACGTGTAATTGAACCGTCAGATCGAAAATAGTTTTATACACAGTGTCTCACGAAAATTTCGAGTCATCGTCGTCATCGAAAATTCCAGTTTGATTAGGTCATGAATGTGATGTATGACAGTACTGTGGGGCAGTCATCGTGTCAGTCTGTCGGCATAACATCTGAATCGAGAATGACGAATCGGAATTAGAAATGAGATCGGATCGGGAATTGAACTTTGAGCCGAAGTGTGACATCGGCTGTCGAGTGGTTGACCCTGCAACCTGAGTGACGAGTGAATAAGTGGAGCACTTGAGAAGTGTTTAGCCTTCAGAACTCGGAACCGAATTATCGTTTGTACCTCAATCTGGCCCTGATCCAGTATATTATAAAAATCCGAATTGTGTACCTTTGCACGTTCAATCAAAAACATATCTCCGAGCATCTGTCGTAGTGCCCACGGGCACACTGGAAAGGACTTCTTCTGAGATACTCTCAACCCGGCCACTTGCGTCAGTGGCATGTTCAGGCTGATCTATCCCCGGGGTGCTCTCATCACTGGTACCTGTGCAGTACCCGGAGAGTTTCCCTGAGGAGCTGGACTGCTGGAGCTGATGCTGGAGCTGGAGCTGCAACTGCTGCATTAATGCTCTGCTGATTCTGAAGCTCCTTAACCAGGGTGTTGACTGTCTTTAGGAGCTTGTTAGACTCACTTTTGCCACCCTGATTATTCTGTTGCTGCTGTCCTCCTTTCTGATTCCAATAAGGATTCTGAGCTGGAGGATTGCCTTTTATGGTTGTTCCATCTGTTGTCTTTGTGGAAAAGCAATCCTTTTTGATGTGACCTGAACGACCACAACGTTCACAAGACTGGGAAGAAGAAGCAGATGATGCTGATTCTTTTCCTTTTCCTTTTCCCTTGCCTTTTCCTTTGCCTTTCCATTTATATTTCTGGGAATTCTGGTTGGCCTGATTCTGATTGCCACGGTCATATGGCTTGTTGCCACGACCTTTATCCTTATCCTTTTTGGCTGGACCGCCTGACTGTTCCTTTTGACCCCTATAGTGTAGGGTCTTTGCTTGCTTCGAATGAACTATATAGTTCAAGTCGAGCAATACCTGTGTGGTTTGTGCCCACGACAGGTTATTCCTTTCATTTTCTGTGAGGAATCTGAGATGGAACTGTTTTCTGAGATCTGATTCCATATTGCTCACAAACCGATACTTTATCAGGACATCCTCCAGATCCACTGCTGCTAACGAAACCAGTGATGTAAATGTACGTAGATAATCTGAGAATGTTTGGTTACCCTGCTGCAGTGCCATCAAATGTTTTTTGGCAAGTGACTGCTTATGGGGGTTCCCGAACTGCCTGAGGAATGTGGTCCTGATTTCTTCATACGTGGCATCAGGTGTCTTTGCCACGACATGAAAGAAATGTCTGTCGTTATTCTGGAGGAAGGTAAGAAAAACTGTGATGAGATCCTTGTCTGCTGCTCCTGGATATGTGAACTGGAAATATCTATCCACTGTCTCTATCCATACCTCTGCATCCTGTCCGACCCTGTATTCCTTCGGTGGATTTATTTTCACCTTAGGTATGGGTTTTGCTGGAACTGATGCTGAGTGTACCTGACCATCATCTGGGTCTGTGAAGATGGGCGGTGCAAAATCTTCTGTGTACTCCTCTTCTGGATCCTGAGGTTCTGTTTCTGGATCCCTATATCGGCTCATATCTGGTTTCATTCTACTGATATTATCATATCGGGTCTGTGTATCAGCTTACTGTAACCAGTCAACCATCGTGGTACTTTAAATCTGCTGTAAGCATCATATGTACCCATGATGTCAAAGAACCAATTAGCTGGATCTGCATCTATTGCTGGAACAGCCATCTATAAAACAAACACCACGCCAACAAAAACCTTCAAAATTGGATGTGTGTTGTGTGATATATATATATATATATATATATATATATGCTTAAGTATATAGTTATAAAATATATATTCACAGCTTCAGGAAACAATCAGGAACGGGCAAAACGGCTAAGACAATTTTGATAATAAAATTACTTAGGGTTTTGAGTGTCGGATTGTCGGTCGGAGAGCACGTTCCAGACTGCATGTGGCATTCACAGTGAGGGGTGACACAGAAAGGGGGGTAACTGTCACTGACACAAAGTCACCCCCTTCATGGCGTATCTTATTTCGTTGGCGCCAGCCTGTACGTTTTACCGCTCATTTGTGATCATTTTACTTATCATAATATCATAGTTTAGTCATCTAATACATCTCACCGCATTATTACATCTATCTCACCGCATTATTACATCTCGCCGCATTATTACAGCGTCTCAGCGTCTCAGCGTCTCAACGTCTCAGCGTCTCCGCGTCTCAGCGTCTGAGCGTCACAGCGTCTCAGCGTCTCAACGTCCCATATTACCCCCCATACCATCCCATATTGCACCTTCATAGCATCCCTAGCCACCCCACACACCCCCACTGTCCCACAACCAACCCTAGAGTATGATATCGCGCACCAGAAAATCAACTCTTGCTAATTGCGTTGTCCTGCTGTACTGCTGCTGGAAATTCTACCTCGCTTTACCTTGCGGTTAACTATCTTGTTTGTAATTTTCAGCGTCATATTTGAGATCGGGAGCATCGATTTAGTCTATTTCTCTATTATTAGAATGTATCGCGGCACTCTCGGTAGGCCTTAAGGCACATTTCGTTCTTGAACAGCATTCGGTGATACTTTGGTATTGCCGACCTTACCTTTACTAGGTAATTTACCGGTATTACCAAGGCCCTTATTTCATTACTGCTGAAATCTGTATAGGCAGCCCTGACCGGGAGTCCCGGTGCAGGCCCCTATGGCAGATTCCTAGGTAGCCAACACTGGACCGTGACTGATCCGTAAGCCTGTGCTGTGACACACCGAGTGTCACAGGTAGCTAGACTCGAGACCAACCGTGAGTGCGTACACACAGTAAGTAAATCTATCGTCGCGTCGCCAATCGATGCTAAAAACCGTTCTAATCATCATATGCAAACTGAACACCTAAAATTATGATGCACGCCTCATTTGGGGATATGTTGTAATAATACTCTGCATACGGGGTGGCAAAAGTTCTCTCATCGAGTGAAAGTGACGGTAAAAAAAACGTCTCTCCCACTCACAATTTGTCTGCGGAGTCGCCTTATCTATGTAATGCATGAATTTGGATGCGCTCCGGACAAACTGATCGTCCGAGTCTTTGCGCGCGTAGCATTTATCGCCATAACATTTTCTACCGATCGAGTCGTAAATTCACCGCATCATGAAATCCGCTGAGCAATCTGACGCAATCAGATCTAGTTGTGATTTTCAAGTGTGCGAATTTTGCAAAATATTCATTACAATGAGATCGACACGTATAACAAGGAAGCACATATGCCAACGTACTCAAATATTCCTCCAACACTTCTTGCAGTTGTTCGTTTAGGTATATAGGAAGGTTTTGCGCAATAAAATGCAGTACCGACCAACCGTGAGAACCCCACAGGTTTGACGCTATATTTTTGTGCCATTCCCCAGGGAAGTTCTCCCGGATATCGAGTATCTTTACCGACATATACTGAGGATATATGCGTACCTACGCTTCGGGAGTAATTTTTTAAAATTGTGCAAATATTTATATAAAATTTATGGTGCGCTGCATTCGTTTGACGCGCAATCTTTTCATAAACGTATTTGCGTATCCAAAACAATTTTGCACCGCTAAAACGACTTGCTGCGCGCTAGGTGTGTCGAGTCAAAATGAAGAGGGCTATGCTGAGGTTTCTACTTTTGGATTACGGCCTTATGGTGGAGTACCTCGATGAAACCGACTTGGCCTTAGTAAGGATGACGTGTAAAATCGCGCGACGTCGGTACGACGAATATCGTATTTTGCGTCTACATAAATTCGTCGACACGACGGCTATGATCCGTTTTGCCATCACCAATAAGGAAGCGCGCGTGCGCTCGCATATGTTGACCCTTGCGATAATACGCGATCGCGTGGACGTGCTGCAGTTGACGCTTCCATCAGGTCGACCCGGCGTTGAACTGCAGCGCAGGTTGTGCAGGTTTACGGCTAAACGCAACGCTGTGAAATGTCTATCGTACTTGCGCGATATCGGGTTTGAGTGGGACGCCTTAGTTGCGGTCGAGGCCGCGACCTTTGGATCTCGGGAGTGTTTGGAATTCGCTTTGCGCGAAGGATGTCCCCGCGACGAAGAGGAGATCACGCGTATGGCAACGATAATGCGGCATCTAGATTGCCTTAAATTGGCTTTAGAGCACAATTGCCGAATGGCGAAACAGATACTCGCGGAGCAGCGCATATTCCAGGTGGACGAGGACAACCCGTGCGATGTGTATTTGCGCACTCTATGAATCCTTGCGGTTGTGTGCTGTTGTATCCGAAATTAGTATTTCAAAATTGCCCTGTTTGCATAAGATATTTATGATGAATAAACAAGTGAGCATTAGGACGTTGTACACTGAGTAAAATGCGCGCCGATATATTCGCTTGCGCCTTTTCTGCGTTGGGTTGACGCTCCGATCATGGTCCAACGGAACTGTAAACACGCGCTTTTTACGACGATGGTCATTGTTTTAACGCGTTATTGTACATGCTATGGCACAGATTACGCGCGCGAGCACCCAAGGTGTCGCGCACGCGGTATCTTCCGATATCGTTTGCTATCCATGAGCGGTACATGCTGCCACCAACGTCCGAGTGCGTAGGTACAAAAAACCAATCGCTGGCCACCGTGATACCCGGCAAGAACAGCACGTACATTTACGCAGACGAAACCGCTTACTACGCGGACTACCGTCGTAGCTTTTACGCCCTGACCATGCGAAAGGGCGGCTGGGACTGTTTCCGTCACTACGAGATACTGGCGAACGGGTGCGTCCCATTCTTTTTGGGTATAGACGACATACCGCCGCTCACGATGCACACGTTCCCCAAGGAGTTGGTCCAGCGAGCGATGCGGTTACCGGGTGTGCCGACACAGAAGAGCGTCATAAATGCACTGACCTCGACAGCACCGTACACGGCCGATTCCTTTCGAATCGACTTTTCGGTGTTTAATGAAACAGCTTACTGCGAACTGCGGCAGCAGCTGGTGCAGTATGCCCGCGAACGGTTGACCACGCGCGCGCTGGGGAAATACGTCGTCAAACAAATTCTTAGTTTACGTCCATCGGTACCCATACCCGGGCGAGGGGTTTTGCTCATCACCGAGCCGTCCGTGGAGTACCAAAGCGGTTTTCTGTACATCGGGCTTGTGGAAGTTCTGGGCAGCAAATTATCCACTTACCCCCGCAGAAAAGCCATCGTGCACGCGGATCATAGCAACGATACTAATGCTTATGGTCGTGGTTTCGGATTTCAAGGAGTGCTTCCAACGACGGGGCTATACGCGGATCACGCGGAGGAGGAGGCCGACCATGCCTACCAGACCATCGTGGAGTACCGACTGCAAAACGGCGGTTTTGACGCGATCATCGTGACTAACGGTGGCAACGAATATTGTGAGGTGGACTTGTACCAGGCCAAGTTCAATGGTGGGCGTCGAACAACATCCCTGCGGGCGAAGGTACTGGAATATCGAGCGCGGCACCCCGACTCCGTTCTGATGTTTGTGGACAGAAGCGATCTGGGTGGCTGTCATACCACGGACCTGCCAAATGTGGACGTACACTTCGTCCGCGAGACCGCGAATGCCCTTAGCGGACCGCTTCTGTTGCAATCGTGAGAACGCCGGATATCGGAGCTGGTTAATGTTCCCTCTTAAACATTAAGCAGTTTCGGTAAATTCATCGAGCTCTTAAGCTTTGAAAGGTAAAGACTTGTATGTCACAAAGTAACGTACGAGGCCGTCGTTTTCGTTTGTTCAATTTTTATTATTTACCGTGTATTTGCGCAATATGGTGTAGGGCTTGTGAGTTAGGCCTTTGCGCAACATTTTGGTACGCTATCTAACAGCGTATTCACGCGCCAGTAATTCAAAACCCATTCCACTTGCGTCTGTTGCCTTGGTAGCACCTCCGGCCGCGCGCACCGGCTCGCCGCGACGCGAAAAAACTTGGCGTAATCTCTGATGGGATCCGCGGTGCTGAAGGCCCGCGTTATGCGCGATTTAATGTCTTTGAGCCCGATTCCGCGGTTGAGCTTCTCGTTGAAATCTGTGCCCATCATAAACGATTTAGGTTTGTGACGACGATTAACGATCTGTAATCCGTTTTCGCATTCAAGAACCTTTCTATATTACGTGCACTTGCACGTTACTCACTGGATGTTCTTTGCGATTGCGATTGTAAATCACGTGCGGCTTTGCTCAGTGCTGTTCGATTATTGCGTCGTTAGTTTTTTCTATTGAGCGTGCACATGTTTACCGACATCGTGTATTTGGTGTACGAGGCCCACGGCGCATGATACCGGCGTGCAGAAACATATGCATCTATATGTTGCACGTTCCCTAGTTACGCACACCTATATAAATACGTCCATACGTGACCATCCGCTTTAGTGAATCTGGTAATGCTCAATACGTGTATCAATATACGAAGCGCGTTACGTTTTATAGCATCGTGCATCGTGGCAAATACCGCGTTCGCATGAATAACTGTATATAAATATACAACCGATTATTAGCGTACTTGGATTGTTCGTAGCAATCATGTCGGTGATGATGCAACTTCCAGAAAGCAAAGGAAAAGGTAAAGCTCAAGGTCCCTCAAATAAAAAACCAGGTTCCTCAGAGGAACAACCAGGTTCCTCAGAGGAACAACCAGGTCCCTCAGAGAAAAAACTAGGAGCCAAAGCGATGGAAAAGTTAAGAAAGAAATTTGTAAAGTCTGTTACAGGTGTTCTTTTAGAAAATGCGATGCAACAAATTGATAAAGACCCATCATGTTACACAACCCTAAAGAAAATTAAAGAAATTTTAAACATTTTTGAAATCTATTTTAAAAAAATTTTTAAGCCCGCGTAACAGAGTGGTTTACGAAACGTGTAAAGATCTAGATTGGTTAATTTTGCGTATGCCAGATTCGGATAAATTATCAAAGCCAGAAGACATTATCACGGTAAGATTACTGAACGTGGATATAGCAGATGGAAGAAAAATGTTGGAATTTGAACACAGCTTATTTTGTAATCAGCAACTCACGAATATTAAAAAGTATTTTGGAAAAGTGCTTAGTAATAAGTTACAGGCGAGCGGAGATTATTGGGTAACTATTGATAGATCAATAGATAGAGCGTTTCACGAAATTAATTTTCGCCTTATTTCAGTGTGTACGCACATGTATCTTGAAAGCGATGAATTAGATGGCCAATTCTGGAATTTATTATACCGCAATGATTCAATAAATCCTGCTGTTTTTAAAGTAGAGGACGCCGATAAAAAAATTAATACTCTCAAAATATTATCATCACGTAACCCTAATATGTTGTACCCGCGACAGATGCATATTTTTAATTTAAAAAAAGAATACAATAAAAAGCGGTATTAAAAAATTTACCACTCTTCGAGTGAGTACCAACAGAATGGAAATACCAACATGCAAATTAACAACTTTGCTGAATGAAAACATCTTGTTGTACGGCAAAACTATGCATAAGCTGTGCGTTTCGGTCTTCAAATACTTGTTAAATATCAATGAAAACCAAAGAGATTGTAAGTTTGTTTACGAAACGATGTTATCAAAAGTTATAGATAATGTACAACCGGAACAAAACCAAGAAAAATTGGAACGAATACTAAATGGGGTGGAAATTTTGTTTGTTCAAAATTTGTACACAACAATATTAGAAGCTAAATTCTTATCGGAGGATACAAATTCATTTCTTGAAGAATTTGACGAATTTTTGCAATCAATTATGAAATTGGTTACAGATTGCGCTTACAAAACAATACATAGTTTTTTAGACGAGTCAACAGAACAACCTGAAGAAAAAGCGCCAGTCATACACGCGTTTGTTACAGAGGCACTTAGTTTGGTCGAGGATATCCTAAATACACTGCACGTTGTTGCTTTGATGCGTATGGAGCTGAATTGCGTTCGTCGCGAAACAACTGTGTCTCTACATAATCTGATCAATTCCTACATGTTGTATCTGCGGGCGCACCGCCCGAGCAGTGACACCGCCGCTTACGTATGGTGGAAGGGGTTGAGCGAACCCGTCAACTCCTTCACCAGTCTGCTGCTTATCGCGCCGGCCATCTACGCGGCGCACGAGGGCATGTCGCACGCGTACTCGGCTCTGTTCTGCGTCCTTAGCGCGGCTAGCTTCGGGAATCATTTGACGCACGTGCTCGGATTTCATCTTTTGGATTATCTGTGCATCACGACGCTTCACTGCGTGGTTTGCATGGACTTTTACCGCAATCACAGCCCTTGGCGCGGTTGGCGAATAGGCGTTACGTTAGCGCTGGCGGTGTACGTGTGGATGGTGATGAACTTCGAACGCGTGGTGCGGGATACCGTAGGTCCGAACTTTTCAAAACCATCCTGCTCTATAGTCATATGTAATTTGTGAATTTAGAATGTAAACTTTGAAATATAATTTGCACCTTGAATTTACGAGTTGTTTGCATCACTTGCAGTTTGTAAGAGTCTAGGACGGACCTCCAAAGCGCACGCGCGCTCCCGTATGCTTTCGTGAGTTCCGTCGCGTTTCGGTATCGGTCGCTTGGAGATCACCTTCGTCTTAGCTCATTCTGCCCCGCACTGGGCAGACCCGCCGTCCCGCATTGGACACACCTAACGACAAGTTGACGGAGGAGCGTAGGTACGCGGACCTCGGGGAGGAAGATGGGGACACAATCATTTGTGCCATGGGTGACACGGAAGCTCTACGAGATTTGGAGGCTGGGTGGAAAGCGTTGAAGCTCCCGGTAGGACCCGTTCCACCCTTGTGTGTTTCTGGTGGTTTTGTGGCTGGGCTGAAAATAAATGATGAAACATGTAATGGGTTGTGGGGCACAATTGTACAAGACAATGCCGGGGTACATTCTGACGGAGGGGAACCGCAACAACACGAGTTTCACGAACACGCCGAAGTCGTTGGGACACCAGTACACGACATTGGCACGTAGGCTGGAGGCACCGAAGCTGAACTTTAAGAACGGCTTCCGAACCAGGCTTCAGGAGTGTGCTGATGCTGATTTCCATTACTTCCCCGTAAATTATTGGACAGGGAACATCTTGCGTGCCCTGAGTCACCAAGAGGTGTTGGCTTTTGAGAAGGCCTTCGATGCTCACTGCTCGGAGGGTTGGGAAGATGATGGAACGGAGGAGGAATGGAAGAAGCAGGTTGTTGCTGAGGAAGTGACCTGCCAGGCACGCCCTTTCCAGTGCTTGCAGGTGCAGGACACGTTCAAGCATGATTGTGCGATGCTCGGTTGCTTGAGGAATGGCAAGCCATGCAAGGACCATGGCAAAACCTTGGTGGTGGGCCAGAAGACCCCCCCGGGTGGAGCTCCTGGAGTTATTGGTGGAGCGTTACACGTTTATTGGATGTCCACGCGGCGTTCATACGATATTCCGTACGTACGAAAAGGCTTAGAATTTGTAGGGATACCAGGATGCTGAAAGGGGGTAGGGAAGAACATCCATCGTCCGACTCCCTGTTTCCACTCCTCGAATCGATATCTATCGGGTGTCACTGCCATATGAGGGTTTCCTTAGGGGGGCTGTGAGGGTTAGGGTTTAAGTGAGTTTGACAGTGAGAGGCTGCTAGGTGATTAGAGAAGGTGGTGGACGGTGTACAATGCGGTTTTAGGCTGTTTTGAGCTGTCTAACCAAAATTTTTGCCAGGGCTTCGCTGCACACCGAAAGTCGTGGGCTGGTAAGGTCTGAGCCTTAAGTATGGGCCTTAAGTATGGTGAAAAACGGCTCTGAGAAACTAACTTTGGAAAGGTTCAACCTCTAATTGAGAACTCTTGCACCGTCTACGCTGGTAGAATATCGTTATTTACCCTCTAGACTGCTAACATGAGGTTTCCCAGCAACTTAAAAAAAATACATCAACAAGCATCTTTGGGGTCAAGTTGACTTCTGAGTACCCCATACTTAAGGAGAGCGAAAACACTGTATCGGCTGTAACTTTTGGAGTATCGAGTTTCCTTCAACAAAAGAAAAACGAGCTACATACGGAGGCTGTACACGCGCAGGTACATGCCAAGTCCCCCGTGCAGTACAGCCGAATGAAGTTACAGAATGCGCAAACCCATATTCCGTGATCCGCGCGAGAAGCACGGCTTAACACTGAGATACCAACTGTGCCGGTTGACATTCCACTAAATGCACTCTGTTTCGGTTGATCGTGTAGAAGTACAATCACAATTATTAACTACTGAGCAGAGGTCAGACTAGAGTTGCAGAGGTGCAAACGTTGGAGCCGTTCTGAATTATGAGGCCGAACACTTGCAACTTGCTCAACTTATGCACCCGGACCTGACCCTCAAGCTAATTCCGGATCGTAACAACCGATCAACCGTACGATCAAATCTGACCCGATTTCGATTTCTGATTCGCTTCAGACATTCCATTGTCATGATGCCAGACTGTCAGACTGCCAGACTGTTATACTAATGTACTGTCATACTGTCATACTATCATATTGTCATACACGTCATACATGTCATACCTCGACTTCGGGTACTCATTCTTTTCGTCTCGTCAATCCCCGCTTCACTGTCACAATCATATCGACCCGATATGACTCGAATTCACAGGACTCGTCAAATACGATCACTCGATGTGCCCCCTGGCACAATGTATTTAACGAGATGTTCAAGGTTTAAGCGGCATTTTTGAGAATGCATTCTCAAAAACGTGTCATACCTGAGATTTGCGGTGGCGATGGTAAATTTGATTGAGTTCTGTTCGATCTGACGATACTGTTCAGTTTTTTTTATCGTGTACCCGAAATGGGCTTTGAGAATGCAATCTCGTTTTTCCAGACTGCATTCTCGTCTTTGCTATGAAAAACGCTGTGAACTTCTGAGAATGCATTCTCAAAAAGGAATATTGTCTCCACGTCGGTGACAGCCTGTTTTCCGACGTGGACCCTTACGTGAGACAAACATGAGAATGCTGTGAACTTTTACAGCGAAAGTTTCACCGCGGGGGGGGGCGTTGCGGTGAAACTTTCGCTGTGAAAGTTCACAGCGTTTTGGCCAAAAGTATGACATATGAGACATCGAAAAATCCAGATGTCGAAAATTCTCGGTCTTCCCCACACGGGAAACAGATAGCGAAATTTCGACAACGACCCATCTCGATGCGACCCATCTCGATGCGACATTGCAATATGGAATTCGACATTGCAATATGGAATTCGAGATTGCAATATGGGGCGAGAATGCATTGTCGCGTGAGACAGTACACGCCATCAGCATATCCTACGCCACCCGGCAGGAATATTCAGGGAATAAATTGAGAATGCATTCTCAAAACCCGAGAATGCATTCTCGCGAGAATGCATTCTCGAAAACGCCGCTTAAACCTTGAACATCTCATGAATTTGAATATGTGCGGTAAGCCACTTTCCAGGAAATTGATAACTGACGACGGGTCATGCCGAATTTTTAAAAATCACGGTTACACTGGATAACTTGATGACATTTTCAGCATTTTGGACATTATATTTACTTTTCACCATATGTACATTAAAATAATGCCATAATGCGGGTGGCATACAACTAAATGTAGCATGGTATGTCAAATCTATTTTGTGAAGGTTGAACAAGTTCTCTTGTCGCGGTCATCCAGTCATGCTTACGGCTGTCCGTTGTTGGAATGGATTGCCGTTTTCGAGACTTTTCCTGTTGAATTGCCCTTTGTTAATTATGCACGGTTACCTTACAACGAAATGCTTTCTCCCCCGCAGCGAAGGCCTGTGCGGCAACGTATGGTAAAGAATTCCAAGGTAATACATTAACAGTGGCTAATTGCTATATCACATCATAGCATCGATGTTTATACACAGTGTTTCGTTACCAGTTTCACGTAGAATGACAACCTATGTTTATAGATTATGAATACCATATCGAACTCGTCAGCCCACGGCGAGTCGTGTGGCTGGCTGTTAAGTCTGTGCAGATACTTTTGAAAGGTATCACATATATGATAAGGTATTCTTGCTAACGCTTCGCGAATTCAATGTGTTTATTCGCATGCATGAGGGAAGAAATCCTAGCGGAAACATGGACGTGGTTGACATTCACGTTCCTGCTAGAGGTGACAGTGCACACTGACATGTTCAAAAGGTTTTACATACTAATCATAAATTGAATGTAATATGAATAACATAATAGAACATACCTAACATGTATAGATATAGCATAGTCTCATCGAAAAGCTAGACCAATTTACAATGATATAGACAATATGCATGATATGATCATGCCATGTACTATGCGTCCCTGTGAGACGTGAGTTAAGATCAATGTATCACATCGAGGAAACGTAGCGAGCAGAACTAACATCCATCTTCGCTAGAGGTGTTAGCAAATTGTCAGATGTTCATGAATGATGATTTATTATGCTTATATAATATGCATGATATGTGGTGTTGTGCATGCGATTCTTCTGGGTGTAGATTCGAGATTGCTGGCTCAAATTTTACATGCACTGTCCTTTCCTCCCAAAAAGCGTCCAGCATCCTGATTTCTAGATGGATCTCACACACGCAAGGAATATTCTATCCCTTAGACATGTGAAAAATGGTATGCAAAATTTTAATTTGATCGGCTTATGGTAGTATACCTGTCACAGCCGCAGTTGTATCGTGGCTCACGGGGTCCATTCCAACGGTCAAGCAGGAAGGTAAGAGTACTATAATGAAGGCAGATTCCATCTTTCATGTGAATATCTGCTTCTAGGACAAGAGGCCGGAACCGCGATCATGCTTGAAGGGATATGTGAATGAAAAATATTGTATATACATATACACTATAAGAACATACTATCGAGACACGTAAAATTGCGCAAAACGATGACATCGCCCACCCGCATGACAGGGTGCCACCTTTTATCCAGATTCTTGAATCCTTTCATCGTTTAATTCTTAAAAAATGATTTTTCGTTGGAAAAAGTGCTGCGCAAAGCATCTGATATAAACTCCAGACCAAAAACAGATGGTTGGGAAGCATGGGGTGCATCCTGGCGCAGATTTCAGGAACCGAGAGCAGAGGGCGCCGTGGAGTGCTTGCACAGCTTGAGGATGCTCCTTAGCTTTGAAGTCATTGTCTTGATACAATGTAGCTGATGGAACAGAATCTTCAAGAGGAGCCAGAAAGTCATCAGGCAGATTACACACTGAAAATAAATCAGAATACTGCCAAATACCAAGGAGGCGTAGTCGTCTTTAGCAATGTACAGATTGAACATACAGAAGCACATCAGGACACATTGGCTGTACAGCACCAGGCTGCGTAGCTGATTGTCTCTCTTGCAGCAATACGGGGAGTAGCTTGCTTGGATCATCAGAGATGTAATCGCCACAATCAAACCATAAACAATGCCATAGTCCGGGTTCACCAGGTTGACCAGAGTAACGAAGCTCGTTTGGAAAAGCTTCTGGAAGATCTCATAGCTGGAAAACCACCAATAGGGACGCTGGAAATCACAGTATATAGGCCCGATGAGTCTACGGAGCTCTAAAGAATCTAGTCTGGTCACCATGAGTGACTTATTCCTGGCATTGACCGACACCCGGCCAGACTGTACAAAGAATGGCTTCACCTCCTCGCGCACTTCATCATCCATTGAAAACCACTTATTCTTGCGACTTAGTCGAAGTGACCTTAGATAGCAATATTTGGTTCGATTGCCACACATCACCAGCTTTTGCTGTTTAAAGTGATAGAGAATCATAAGCATGGCGACCGGCATTCCAATGATGTACACTAAAATGACGATGAGTGCCAACCAGGCATACACCCACCACATGGTACTGAAGCATTGCATTTGGCGGTCTGAGCTCAGCCAATACTGTATATACCCCTTCCGGTGGTAGATGGCGTCGCAGTCAAATATCGAAAACATGGTGGTTGATACCGACGGATGCAGCACCACAAGCAGGAAGCTTGCCATCTGCAGATATGCTTGTGATACCTTGGATGAGTTGATGATCTGGGTGAGACTTTCTCTCATATTTTGCCCTCGACTTGGAGAATTTTCAAGCTTAGAATTTAATGGAGAGCTTTTAGGTAGGCTGCTGTGGTCATGGCCCTGTAGCGTATTCTGTCCGTTCACCATCCCCACAACAGCACCATCCGCATGCATCACGTTTAGCTGAACGCTTGCTTCTTGCTTTGAACAGTTGAGGGCCCTCAGCGGTAGCCTGAGAAGCGTTTCTGTAGCGGTGTACTCATATAACGCATGAGCCTCAGAGTCTGTGCAAGCTCCCCCGAAGTGATCAACCATCATCGTAGCAGTCGTCGCTCCGGCTGTACTTGCCTCCACGTTGGGTTCACGCCCTGCGGCAGCTGTTTCTTTACCGCTCCAGGAAGTAGAAAGCACAGTAGTGGTCATAAGAGATTTGCGCGCTGCTGTAGGAGCACTCTTGTATAGAGCTTCCAAAGGCGGTCTCTCGAAGCTGTTCGAAAGTCTGATGGATTCATCCTCATGAGACATGGCGTTATCGGAGACCTTACTTGATAGAACCGTGATCTGCTCGTTGGTTACAGAGGGTGGATTCCCGCCTTCATCACAGGATGAAGACCGCGGATTCCCGCCATCATCACAGGATGAAAACCGCGGATTCCCGCCATCACAGGATGAAGACCGCGCATTCCCGCCATCACAGGATGAAGACCGCGGATTCCCGCCATCATCACAGGATGAAAACTGTGGATTCCCGCCATCACAGGATGAAGACTGGGCGTCGGCACTGGGGAGAGCGGGTATATGCTCGCACGCCATAGTTGGCTGGGTGTTGGTGTGTGCGCGAGACCAACTGCCCTTCCCACGCACAAAGTCTTGAAACTGAATTATGTGTGCAGAACGCAGGAACCACATCGGGAGCCAGATGATGAATGGGAGGCTAGCATTAACCAGGAAGCTCAGCTCGAAGCCGCCTGCGGTGGAACTGCGGTCGTCGTCGTCGAAGACGTGAGCCAGCCAACACGGTAGGCTAAACACCCACGAGATATCCAGGGCAAAGATGTACCCAAGAGAACCAAAGAATTGAAATGAGGGGGGCACACCGCCATAGAGCGCAATTGACTGGGAAGTTACTTGTAACGAGCTGACCCAAATGCTGAGCGCGGCGGAGGAATTCCTGTGATGACAACCCAGCTTTCTCACCCTTTTGAAAGCAGTGCCGGCGCCGAGAGATAGGCGCCGTCTCCTTCCACAAAGAAGTCACTCCCCACATCGCAACAGATTGCCAGGTTCCGAAGGAGAGGTGTGCCCGCCTAGACCAAAACAGCAAGTGTCCGGTGGTCCCTATCAATGCTAATGCCGGTGGTGAGCCGCCAATGCCCCGGTGTTGAGCAGCGAATGCGCCGGTGTCGAGCAGCCGGTCCGTGCTGAGCAGTCAGTGCCGGTGTCGAGCAGCCAGTGCCGGTGTTGAGCAGCCAGTGCCGGTGTTGAGCAGTCAGTGCCGGTGTTGAGCAGCCAGTGCCGGTGCTGAGCAGCCAGTGCCGGTGGTCAGTAGCCAATGCCGGTGTTGAGCAGTCAGTGCCGGTGTTGAGCAGCCAGTGCCGGTGTTGAGCAGCCAGTGCGCTGGTGTTGAGCAGCCAGTGCCGGTGGTCAGCAGCCAGCGCGCCGGTGATAAGCAACCAGTGCCGGTGGTGAGCAGCCAGCGCGCCGGTGATAAGCAACCAGTGCCGGTGGTGAGCAGCCAGTGCCAATATTAAGCGGCCAGTGCGCTGGTGTTGAGCAGCCGGTGTGGGTGGTGAGCAGCCAGTGCCGGTGTTGAGCGGTGGTGAGCAGTCCGGTGGTGAGCAGCCAGTGCCGGTGTTGAGCAGCCGGTGGGTGTTGAGCAGGCAGTGCCGGTGTTGAGCAGTGGTGAGCAGCCAGTGCCGGTGTTGAGCAGCTAATGCTGGTGCTGAGCAGCTAATGCTGGTGCGAGGCAGCACAGACCAGATAGTCGAGCATGGTGAGCTTGATTGCTCGCGATGAGCTATAAGGAAGCTCAATCGGCCTCCCTGGTCCCGTAGCTACACGCCCCACGCAGCTTCCCTGGCTTCCCTGTACGTATGCTTACATCGGACTGCAGGCATGCAGCGTCCATGAGGTCGATGCGGGCGCTACCTTGTCTGTTCATGAGTCTTGTAGAACTCGTCTGCCTCCGCGTTTTCAAGCTCACTAACCTTCTGCAGAAATAAGAAGACCGCGTAAAAAACAGCGACCACCGCCACCCACCCTGCTGTGAACTGCATCCACAACGTGAAGCTTGATTGCGTGCACGGCCCGCAGCTCACATCGTGATCGATGGCCCTCCCCTCCACTTTGTAGCCCGATGCACACTTCTCGCAGAGGGCAACATCTGCGTGGTAAGCAGCCCCGCAGAGGGTGTGCGGAGCAATGTGGAGCTCCCCGCCGCTGTTGTCTCGGCGTGTGGAGGAAGGTGAGCTGCACTGATCATCCCTCTTGCAACTGTAGATGCGCTTCAATACACACTCAGGATCGTCAGATTGGCATTGCGCTCGAATTGAATCGATGGCCATCCACCAGCCGTCTTCGAGGATGAACTGCTTGCATTTTCCCTCCCCGCCAACAAATCCCCCAGGTCAGGGGTATTCAGATCTGCAGAGCGTCAAGGGACTAGTGACACTCCCAAGTGCCCGCGACACACTCGTGTCGCAATAAAGACTTGGTGAAGCTAATCACGATCCCATATTTTGCGGTGGAATGCAGCGGTCACACCATCCAAGACACGTACTGACACCCGAGGCAGACGTCATGAGGCCACCAAAAACATGCGTGCCATTGGTACCATGCAAGCAATCCGCCACTTCATGCACTCTCGTGGCTTGCGGCAACACGTGGCCTACAGCCACCAAGTCACTTCATGCACTCTCGTGGCTTGCGGCAACACGTGGCCTACAGCCACCAAGTCGCTTCATGCACTCTTGTGGCTCGCAACGACACGTGGCCTACAGCCACCAAGTCGCTTCATGCACTCTTGTGGCTTGCAACGACACGTGGCCTACAGCCACCAAGTCGCTTCATGCACTCTCGTGGCTCGCAACGACACGTGGCCTACAGCCACCAAGTCACTTCATGCACTCTCGTGGCTTGCGGCAACACGTGGCCTACAGCCACCAAGTCACTTCATGCACTCTCGTGGCTTGCGGCAACACGTGGCCTACAGCCACCAAGTCACTTCATGCACTCTTGTGGCTCGCGGCAGTACACCAAATTGCTGCGACGCTTCACCCTCACGGCACCCGCAGGTGTGGCAGACAATGACCACGGTATATGACATCTGATGGCGCATCACTTCGCAACATTACGCCTGCTTGCCATCTAAGCAGTCCATGCTCACGTGGCATCCCACCTGATTCCCACCCAAGCAGTCCATGCCCTCCACGCACTGCGCACAGCTGCTGGTTGAGTTGTCAAATTTGATGGTTCCGTTCTCGCATGTGTGGCATCGCTGCGAAGCTGTGTTGTAGTGTTCCCCTGGCACCCACAATGCCGCATCAATCACCACGCCGAAAGACACTTCCACCCAGCGCGGGGCAGGGCATTGGGCGAGGTGACAAGTCTAAGCTCTAACAGGTCACGGAGGTTGAAGTGCGCAGTGGACATCATTATCTGTGCACTGCAGAGAGTGCAACACTGCCCGCAGCCTGAGCGGCCTCCAGGGAACGCCAGGCAATGGCGCCCGAGAGGAAAGCAAACTGCATGGGTAGCATGGAGCAGCAAATTCCAACCGATTGGTCTTATTCAGCCGATCAGCTTTTGGTCATAGGTGCCGTCAGGAGATGGCAGTGGGTCTCTCCTGACAGTCGACCGCCTCTGTGCCCTGACAGCAGCCCTCATTGGTGTCTGCACAGCTTTGGGGATAGTCGAACGCTTGCGAATCCATGCAGCTGCATGTAGGACTTGTGGCTTCGAGATACCACAACGACGGCCCTGAGCTTGCAAAACTTTCTCCTTAGCGACGCACAATCCAATTGCTCCGCACCTTCGGCTCACGCGGCACGCATGCACTGCAGTCTGGCATGACCAGCCGTTGGCCACAGCCCTGATGCGTCGCCCGTGCACTACACTTTACTTTCCTCCTGGGCTGGGCCCGACGCCGCTCCCTGCCCTGCTCGTCGCTCCGGTGAGGCGCATGCTGAGTAGTTCACATGGCGCATGCCAAGCCCAACTGCATGGCGAGTACTGTTCGTCTCTTGGGAGAGTATATTGGGGGATTAGCGGGCCACACCTGCGACACACTGCTCAATCTTGATGGAGAGCTGAACGGCTGACCATTCATTGGACGGCCTGAAGCTGACCACTAATTCCGCGGTCGGCATTGTGGTGATCACGAGATCGGAGAATGCACCACCGACCGTTGAGTCATACATCACGGAAGTCATGCCCGACACCATCACCTCTTCGCTTGAACTCGAATTTTGGAGGACAAAGTTGATATACACAGCTTTGTCAGAAGGCACCCGGTTGTTGTAGTAATCCAAAGCTATGTACTGGAGGGGTGGCTCAGCAAACTGGCCCGAGGAAAACAAGGCCTCCGTCACCATCAGGCCCTCGGTCCCACGATGCGTGATACCAAAAATGATGGCATTTGTAGCGATGCGGCCCTCCAAACCAATGCATCCGGTGCAGGCCGGAACAGTCTGATTGCCGTGGCCGTGCATCTGCGCGCCCGCATCCACCTCCTGCACTAACTGGCGCGCCGGGTCGCTGGGTGCAAAAGGATCAGGCAGGCTTACGAGAAGAGAAGTACCCTCCATTTTCCAGCGACCCGTGAACGGCAGCAACAATATCAAAGCGGCCCTTCAACGCCAGCAACAGTACCACA
>LGRX02028641.1:0-30093 GCA_001247695.2 Cymbomonas tetramitiformis
ACCGTGCATGCGGTCTCGGCTTGGGTGTAGCCCCAGTGCCATGTGGCAGCCACGGCCATCCGAGCTTTATGAATTTGGACGGGCGGTAGACCATCCCGTGGCTTCCAGGGCTTATTCAGCACAAAGATGGTGCTGGTGGCGATCTCACCGTCGGGTAGCACCTCCACCGGTTCTATCTTACCCTGGTCAATCAGAGGCTGCACCTCCCCACCGGTAATAGCCTCCTCCCACTGAGCCCCATCAGGCATAGACAGTGCCTGGCGGTACCCACCCGGCAGTGGCAGATCAGGAGCTGCAGTGTGGTACAGGCGCTCGGCGAGGTCAGCAGAGATATGACTGAAGCTGAGTGTGCCGCTGGCTGGCAATGTACCGACCGTGTCCTCCGGTGGGACCACATAGTGCGGAAGGAGCCACTGGTCCTGCTCCGGGTGGTCGGAGAAGGGAAGGTGGCAAGCACTGTGGGTATCAGGGAACACCACCAGACTGGCACGGAGGTCCATGGCATAGGCTCGTGGGGCAGTCACATCACCGTAGGCCATAGGCCGGAAGAGTACCCCATAGGACCTGGACCGCCTCATGTCCGTGGACACAATGAGTGCCGGATACAGCGGATCACCGCGGGCCTCCTGAGCCTTAGCCAGAGTCCAGAGCGGGTAGCATTGATTGACACAGTCAATGACCCTGCGGCGGTCCAGCCAGTGGACCAAGTCAAACCAAGCAGTGCCCGCAGGGTCAGCCATGACATACTGCTGGGCGGTGGTCCAGAAAGTGTCCGCTGAACCAGTGTCAAGCAACTGCACGGTGGCATAGGTCTCACCGTCCCGGGTGTCATAATAGGCAGCCACGGAATGGACCGTCACCACCATGTCAGTGGTGTAGTCCCTCCACGGCTCCGGCCTGTCACTGGGCACGGGTGCGGAGTGCTGCTCGTCGGGAGCGGGGGCAGGGAATGATGACATCACCTGCCCGAACTCTGAGTAGTTTCTGATGAAGTCCGGCCGGCCCTCGGAAACAACCTTGTTTCTCGCCAGGTCCAGTACCTTGTAGGCCGAGGACCTGAGGCTGATGCCCACAAACCGCCCCTGCCAGGCCCGGGGGTCCTCTTCTTGGAGACCCCCGGATGGCGGGCCCGCATCTGCTGAGCATCCATGGCCACAGTGCACAGGGTGCCGAATATCTCGATACGGGAGTAGGTAAAGTGATAGCCCATAAGGTGATAGAATGGCACCCCGGCGTCCCGCCCATGAGGCAGGATATCCCATAGCAGGCAGGCATGACTGTCTGCAAGAGGCCAGTAGGTGAGGTCCATACCGGCTGTCTCCAGGAGTGCACGGGAGACCGACGAGATCTTACCAATCACATATTCAGCCATGAAGTTCTGCCAGTGCAGGGTGGGTGACGACTGCAGGTGCTTGATGCCATGGTGTTTGTACAGAGCCTGTGCTGCAGGGTCACACAGCTCCGGGGCACAATCAATGCGGAGAACCAGGCCAGTGCAGGCAAAGCCGTGATGAACAACATCTGCCAGGAACTGAGCCAGGACGAAGCTGTATGCCGACTTCTCAGCAGAGAAGTAGCAAAGTGTAAACCTCACAGTGAACTCCACAAAGGTCCAGCGGTACCTCGACCCGTCATAGCCAATAGGCGTGATCGGGCCTGTAGCATCAGCAGCCCACATAGATCCAGGCTTCTGAGCCCGGTATCTGTCAGCCGGAGGGTGCTTCGGACTCGGCTGCACTGTCCGCATACGGGCACACACAGCACAGGCCTCAGCACAGGTCCTGTGAGACAGCAGCTGCTCCCGGGTAACTGTAGTGCCAGGTCGGGCGATGTCAACACCAAGGTCCATGAGCTGAGCCAGCCTGAGACAATGAGCATGTGCATATGCGGAATGGCACCACCTCTCAGGGGTGAACCTCATGGACGTGTACTGATCACGGTAGATGATAGCCACCGGGAACGGGGTACCAGCAATGAAAACACGGTCCCCCCCCGCCCTCCGAGCCAGCCGACTGAAGGGGCCGTCCAGCATAGGTGTGCTCACGACGGTAGCTGAATATGCCCTCTGTGCCAGCCGGGTACACATGTAGCACCTCCCAGTGAATAAGGTGCTGCCTGAAGGTACTGAGGTGTGACTGGGGGATCGGGAAGAGGAATACCGTGTGCTCGGGGTCGGTTGCAAAGTCTCGGTTGGCCTTCTTGAGCATCCGCTCACAGGTGAGTCTGTCAAAGGGCGGGTTGCCGTATATATAGGCACCGGCCCAGAGGTGACCCCAGCAGGAATCAGACAGTGAATACCTGACTGGGCAGGTCTGGTTGTTACCCACACCGGGGGGGAGGTCGTCCCCGAAGAGGGAGATGTCAAAGTTGTGTTCCCCGGTCTTGGCCAATGCAGCGGGCGAGCCCTTCAGGAAAGCCCACTTGGCATACTCTGAGCGTGCCCACATCCAGTCACAGATCTCACCGGTGCGGACACGTGAGACAGTCTGGGGGAGTGCACTGGCTGCCCCCTCAGGGACCTCCGCCCACATATAGTCTGTGCCAGAGTCAATGATCCGATAGACACGGCCAGTAGGCAGGTGGGTGTAAGTGAGGGACACACGGTCAGGGGACCCGAAGCCGAGGGAAAGCATAACCCGAGAAGACAGGAGAGTGCGGCAGCCGGCCTTATAGTGTGAGTTTGGGAGAACGAAGTGGTCGATGGCTCCGTCCTGGACACAGACCCCATACAGATGGAAGGTCACAGTAGCATCCGTCCTGTGAGACCCAGCCGTGACCATGGTGAAGGCCACCGTACGGGTGTAGTCCACGTCGGTGCAGGCCGACAGGTCCCCGCACATGACACATGTGGCCCCAGAGTCACACACGATGCCTCTGTCAACCCGGACGGGTGCAGGGACAGTACTACTGGCTAGAGAACTGAATCCAGAAGCAGCCCACTCCTCGTCGGGCACATACAATGGAACTGACTCTGCACTGCCATAAACCAGAATACCAGTATAGCCAGCGGGTACCAGAGGGTAGACCACTGTAACTGACCCAAGCTGACCAGACAGTACACCAAGCTCCACCGAAGCATAAGTACCCACAGCATAACCAGAGACCAGACATAAGCCGGTATCACCGGTAGCCAGTCCATCAGCTGAGAAAAACTGACCAGCAGAACGGCCGACGGACCCCCCTGCTGGCGGGGTAAGCTGACTGACTGACTGACTGACTGACTGCCTGACTGACTGCCGCAGACCCAGAGAGTACCCAAACAGTAGTGCCGAGGTACAGTAGAGAGCCAGGCTACAGATAACCAGAACAGCAGTCCAGACTGGTGAGGAGCGGCGAGAGGTACGGGGCTCACCCGCCGGAGGCTGGGTTGTTGAGGGCTGGTGCCCGCCCGCTGGTGACTGCCGGTTGACAAGGTGTCGCCAGGTGCGTACGGGAGTCCTGGCACTAACGGCAGGAAGACAGGCCGAGATAGCCAGACCCCAGGTGATAGCATGCCAAAGCACCAGAGCCCGTGGGTGCACCTCCAGCACGGCACCGGAGGCACCACCAGACTGCACCGCATCTGCCGTGCCAGAGAATGCCAGAATGCACAGCAGACTCATGTACATGAAGTGACCCGCCCCATAGGGCCTGCGGCCCGGGCCACCCGGACCCCTGGGCCGGGACGGCGGTGCCGTGCTCACCAGCTGCACAACTCCAGGGAATTCGGTGTTGGTTGTTGTGATTTGTACGTCGGCTGCCGGCACCGCTAGCTGCTGTGGCTCAACACTGAAGTGCTGCATAGACATGGCAGGGTCCGAAGGCTGGTGCACGGCAACGTGGAGCTGAGCAGGTGTCATCTCACCGTCGGGGCAGTCCCCATCGTCAGGGTTCTGGTACGATTTGAAGCGGTTGACAGCGTCGTAGTACTGCTCCTCCGAGCGGCCACATGAGTCCCAGATAGCCCACTCCGACTCAGTCTACGGCTCCTCACTGTCAACGGCAGAGTGCGGCACAACGGCAGCCGCCTGAGCCGCGGGGAGGTCAAGCGGTGCCTCCCCGAGCTCCAATGAGTAAGAGTACAAGCATGATTCGTAAACCTCCTCCTCCGGATCGAGGAAAGCCGCATCCAGCTCTGACAGGATGTCTGCAATCGGCGTGCCCTCGGGGTGGAACCCCGCCACATGCGCACTCTGCACCCCTCCAGGGCAGTCACGGCGGAAGTGAGGGCCGCCGCAGTCCCAACACTGGACCGAGTGGCGGCCTTGTGCATCTCGGGTCACTCTCAAGACAGTCGGTGAACCACCGGATGCAGGCTGCCGCTGCCCCTGAGTCCGCGGTGGAGGGGCATGAGGGGAAGGGTGGGAGCCCTTCCTGTGCCCCTTCATGTTCTGTTGTCGATTCTTCCCGCCGCGGGCCGGTCTGGCGCGGGGAGCCGTACCCCTGTCGCCCCCAGACCGGTGAGCACCCTGTCCGGATGCCTGCGGCTGAGCATCCCGAGCCTGTGGCGGGTGTCTGGGCTCGTCACGCCTGCGGCCGCCAACAATGCGAGTCTGCGGGATGCCCGCACGGGCCATAAGGGCGGCAGAAGGGGACTCCCCAGAGAGAAGTGAGGCCGCCAACGCGGAGACCCCATCCTTCTTCTTCTTCTCCTTAAGCAGCTTCTTTTCCTCTGTTTTCTGCTGGTGGAAGGCCTTCACAGCCAACGTGAACTGCTGAATGCCGAGAGCCCGCTTCTCCCTGCCCTCGGCCGTCTTAGAACTCCACTCTTGCAGAAGATCCTTATAATACAGAGGGCACATGCGAAGGGTGAGGAGGTCCAAGGCGAACCCCACACCCCACACATCCCCTACCATTTTAGAAAATGTTAGTACGTACACTAACGGTACACTAACGACACACTAACTGTAAAAGAGTACGACGCGTTAGTGTGCTTGTACATACACTAATAGCACGCTAACTGCGTCGTTAAGGTACCGTTAGGGCATGCATTCTGTGCAACATACCTTAACGGTACCTTAACGACACACTAACTCAAACGATTAACGCGTGGTTAGGACATTAACTGACACACTAACCGGCACACTAACGGTACACTAACTCACGGTATATTAACGACACACTAACTGCGAGCATTAACGGATGGTTAGTATACAGATAGTATGTAGTTAGGATATCGTTAATATACCACTAACACTACACTAACAGCACACTAACTTTGAGCATTAACGGATGGTTAGTATACCGATAGTGTGTCGTTAGGATATCGTTAATATACCACTAACACTACACTAACAGCACACTAACCTTGTGCACACTAACGACCGGTTAGTGTGCACATAATCTAGTGTTAGTGTTCAAATAGTGTATCATACCATTGTGCTATCCCATTCTAAAAGCATACGCGCGTTCACTTGCTACACACGTACACACTATTGAAGTTGTAAACACAAACACGAATGTTGTGTGTGTGCATGATAGATGCACACACACCATACAAGCTTGCATAATTTCATATGTGGCGGGGTGTGTACAAATGTGCATTCATGTTGTTTGTGGCAAAATGATGCTTTCAAGAACACAATTCTTTCGCTAGAATGCGCAAATGCAATATGGGTATACACAAAGTATGCATGACAATGAATAGAAGACAAAATAAGAACGTAGTATCCATCATTCAACTATATTTACACTGCTTTCTAAGCCCTAATATGTTTGCGAGTTGTTGATCACAATTCTCTAAAAGAAAAGTTCAACAAAACGCGCGATCTTGCGAAAAACAGCCTACTCTACTCTGCAAACAAAAGTCAACATATCACTAGTACAACAAGTCTGCGGGATAATCAAACTATTCTACTCTACTCTACTCTACTCTACTCTACTCTACTCTACTCTACGTAGAAAGAAAAGAAATCGTTCCAATGTACCTGCGTTTGAAAAACCCAACCCACACAAGGAGTCTCAATAAGTATGATCAAAACGCGTTGAAGGGAAACTGAAGACAGATCATGTAAACAATATGAGAGAACCATACCAATGAAAGAATTCGAAGAGCTCGAATCGCTCGAAGAGCTCAAAGACTAGAAGAACTAAAGATCAGCTTCATTTCTGCGCGCAAAAGCAAAACAAGTTAGCAAGTAGCCACAAGAAAATAATAAATTCAGCGGGGTGAGTCGGATTCGAACCAACTTGTCCTAGTCCATTGGACTAGGAACCAAGAAACCAATTTCTCTTTTTGACACCCCTACGCACTTGGCTAAAGACCAAGACGCGCAGCAAAACAATCGTGGCTACACATGAAAACATCCTCGCAAGCATAAAGTTACGGTAGAAATAAAAAATACATGAGCGAGAGCGAGTACGCACTTGAAACAAGGTCAAGCACAGCAGCAGCAGCAGCTGCACACGACTGCTACAGACTGTTCACTGTCTCAGTGTGTAGACACCGAAGTGTAGAAGGTGATGAAATAATTCAAAACCACAAACGGATACCTCGTCATGTCATGTCAGTCGGTCGGTGCGGTGTTGACCACTACAGTACAGTGACACAGTACAGTACTGACTACAGTGGACACCACATCCACTGCCATGCCACTGTCGATCCTCGATGTCGATGTCGTGTGTCACTCGACTGTCTCAGGCGTCATCGTCAGTGTCACTGTGACTTCATATGGCATGGGATGACATTGTATTTTTTGTCGGTGATATACGTCATTTTATTTGAACAGACTATTGGGAATAAATGAATCTCGATCGTCGTCTAAAAACCTTCATTTTGACACAATTTTCGTCGTCTAAAAGTTATTGCCACGTCATCAGAAATGTGCCACGTAAGCGACACGTAAGCGACACGTAAGTCGTCCCGCAATTTTTATTACAAAATATTACTCGAATTATTTATTTGTGCATGATGCTTTCGTACTCGGCGAGTCCCGGTAGATTTTTTTGTTGCATTTTTGCTCATATGCGTGCATATCATGTACAAGTATGCAAATATGGGTACATCCATGTGCAATTTAGGCCGGCATGCACGGTACACGTTTATGAATGTGCGTATTCAGGTGCTTCAATTCCCGTAAAATAAGTTGCAACTGAGATGGGTACTAGCATATGATACACAAATCTATATCATCATACAAATTTATTCAAAATACACCAAATATTTGTCTATGATGTCTTCTAGGCAAGAGATTTCGATCATTTCACGGTGCTAAGGCTACTATATTGCTGATACATTGGAATCTATATCTTCAATCCACAATTATTTGCGGCACTTGTAGGTTTTAATTCCCTCGATAGCGAGGTAACGTTGACGGCAATGTTGACGCTCTATCGGAGAACATAAATGGCAGAGCTTTATTGGTCAAGGCAATTGCATCGCACGCAATATAGGTCGATTTCCTCTTCATCTCGTTGATGCCGCGTCATAATAAGCGCCCAAGTGACGTCGATTGGAATGACCAGTGTCCTTGGGGTAACCCATTCGTTCCCTATTGGGCTCTGGTCGGGATAAAGTTCCGGTTCTTGAAGGTCAAAAAACATGTATTTCCGAATTCTCCGGGTATAGCGCCACCAAACGATCCCTAAGTCCTGTCGGTGTCCCGTATGTCTGTCCTCGAGGGTGTTTAAGAACTTACATATCATCCAGCGGTCTACATTGCATTGAGGACATCGCAGGTGGACCATTCCATGTTTACTGATAGCGTCTGCAGCGTCTTCATCACGATCGCGTGTCCCATAAACTCCGAATCGTAGAATTGAAGGCATAACGCGGCCACGATGTTGCAGGATTTTATACCTGTAGATAACAATGCTTGCAAGGTGATTAGCAGTCACACTAGGAAGGATTTCTGTTAAAAACTGTTAATGATGTGTTAAAAAATGTTAATCGAGTGTTAAATAGTGTTAATGTGGAAACTGGGTGTTAATCAAGTGTTAATACGCGAAAAATTTCATAATGGGCTATATTATAGGCGGAAAAGTGTTAATGAGGTGTGAAGAAAGTGTTAAACGTTGGCGAGGGAGTGTTAATGGGACAGTTCAGGAGTGTTAACGGAAGGCTGCATCTGTTAATCGCGGTATAATCACGCTGCTGCGAATTATATTGGAGCCAGAACACAAGCCTGTTTCGCCGATGCATTTGCAAAGTGTTAATACCCAGCGCAGCCACCGTGATGTGGGTGTCCTGGCGAGATAATCATTTCAAAATGCAGTCGCCACTGACAACGCCCATACCCATCGACGATCGACAGGATCATCTACGGTAGATATAGGTGCATCCGCGAACACCAAACGCATGAAGACCTTATTAAGACCTATCTAGCTACGTACGTAGGATGGAACGATAGTTGGACGTAGGTAGCTTGCGAAATCATTTCTGAGCTGACGTTCTGCCCGAGCAGACCAGCATATATAATATATTTGTTACGAGAGAAACCCGAGTCTGTAAAATTTGTAAGGTGCCAAATCGTTGCACGGTCGCTGTTACGTATATTTTTATCCACACGTTTATAGACTGCAAACCAAAGGGTGGGGTTGCGTGGTGTTCGTTCATAACAGATGGATGCCCAGTGGAGCGCAAACTTGGCGACTGCTGGAAAGCAACCGCGAACTGCTACTAACGCGGTAAGTGCAGATTGTGGAACAGAATCTTCGTTTATTTTAAGTGTGAGTAAACTGATGCGGGCGATGTTCAGGCTCCCGGTGGCGCACATCCGGGCGCGGGGTTAGTTGGGCCCGCTAAGGTAAACGCCGGCACCGGGGCATTTATGCAAGCCTCTTGTCCCTGTTTTTTTAAGGGTGTTCTTCGTATAAGCCGGAGGTCACGCTGGGGACATACCGTCGCCAGCGTGGCCTGCTTCTGGTTGGTTGAAGTGTTTCATTTTCGTGTTCACCGGGTTTCATTTTTTTACATGTGTTGAAGCCTCTGCGGACCGTGTAGCGCGTGCGCTGATCGCCAACGGGCCGGTCGCGCAACGATGCGGCGGTTATGCAAGCCTCTTGTCCCTGTTTTTTTAAGGGTGTTCTTCATATAAGCCGGAGGTCACGCTGGGGACATACCGTCGCCAGCGTGGCCTGCTTCTGGTTGGTTGAAGTGTTTCATTTTCGTGTTCACCGGATTTCATTTTTTTACTGTGTTGAAGCCTCTGCGGACCGTGTAGCGCGTGCGCTGATCGCCAACGGGCCGGTCGCGCAACGATGCGGCGGTTATGCAAGCCTCTTGTCCCTGTTTTTTAAGGGTGTTCTTCATATAAGCCGGAGGTCACGCTGGGGACATACCGTCGCCAGCGTGGCCTGCTTCTGGTTGGTTGAAGTGTTTCATTTTCGTGTTCACCGGGTTTCATTTTTTAATGTGTTGAAGCCTCTGCGGACCGTGTAGCGCGTGCGCTGATCGCCAACAGGCCGGTCGCGCAACGATGCGGCGGTTATGCAAGCCTCTTGTCCCTGTTTTTTTAAGGGTGTTCTTCATATAAGCCGGAGGTCACGCTGGGGACATACCGTCGCCAGCGTGGCCTGCTTCTGGTTGGTTGAAGTGTTTCATTTTCGTGTTTACCGGGTTTCATTTTTTTACTGTGTTGAAGCCTCTGCGGACCGTGTAGCGCGTGCGCTGATCGCCAACGGGCCGGTCGCGCAACGATGCGGCGGTTATGCAAGGCTCTTGTCCCTGTGTTTTTAAGGGTGTTCTTCATATAAGCCGGCGGTCACGCTGGGGACATACCGTCGCCAGCGTGGCCTGCTTCTGGTTGGTTGAAGTGTTTCATTTTCGTGTTCACCGGGTTTCATTTTTTATGTGTTGAAGCCCCTGCGGACCGTGTAGCGCGTGCGCTGATCGCCAACGGGCCGGTCGCGCAACGATGCGGCGGTTATGCAAGCCTCTTGTCCCTGTTTTTTTAAAGGGTGATCTTCATATAAGCCGGAGGTCACGCTGGGGACATACCGTCGCCAGCGTGGTATGCTTCTCGTCGTTTTAAGTGTTTCATTTTAGTGTTCACCGGGTTTCATTTTTTTACATGTGTTGAAGCCTCTGCGGACCGTGTAGCACGTGCGCTGATCGCCAACGGGCCGGTCGCGCGACGATGCGGCGGTTATGCAAGCCTCTTGTCCCTGTTTTTTTAAAGGGTGATCTTCATATAAGCCGGAGGTCACGCTGGGGACATACCGTCGCCAGCGGTCGTCTTCTGGATGATGAAGTGCTTCCGGTTGTTTGTTGCGTCCTACTTAGGAAGCTCCATCAGCGACCGTAGCCGAAGCTGGAGGGGGTGCCTCCGCCCCCCCCGCTGCTGAAGACGCGGCGGCTGCGGCTGGCAGCAAGGTACGCATTGCACCCGCCATTCCCGCTTCCTGCTGCGTTTTCCCCGCCCCCCCCCTAAATATACACACTTCATTCCCAACGAACGAGTATGCGGTCATCCATCTTGCAGGCCGACCCCCGGTTCTTATTTTGGCTTCCACCACCGGCTGCCTGTGACGCGTGCCGTGTTGCTCGTGCGCTGCTCGCCAACGGGCCGTGCGCGCCTCGTAGCCGCGGCGTTTTAGCGTTTCACCTCACGCCCGTGACGTGTACCGTGTTGCTCGTGCGCTGCACGCCCACGGGCCGTGCGCGCAACGGACCCGCGGAATTTAAGCGTTTCACCTCACGGCAAGCTGCGAGATATTTCCTCGCGCGAGCGTGCCTCGTCCATATCGTCCCCCGGAGTCCTCCTGTCCGGTTCGGGGTGTGTCCAAAGATGTCCGGTTGCGGCCCGCCGCTCTAAGTTGAACCGTGGCCGTGCCGTACTCGTACCTCGTCGGTTGCCCGCCAACGGGCCGGGCGCGGAAGGTGGCCGCGGTGTGCGTCCGTTTTGCCTAGCGTACCTCTCCGATGTTGCTGATACCATGGTGTCCGCAACCGACACCTAACCTGTGACACAGCGGACCAGTCCTAGGCAGGCATGCTAGCTTAGGGGGCATATCGCTCCCATCGTTCCGGATCTTTTCGTTGTTCAACATGTTTCGGTTTGCGCCACCGTTTGCCGCCGTGTGTGCATCGGGTGGCCGCAATATCCCACACCGTATATACACACAGTACACTGATCCAGGTTAACCAACAACCCTGGGTTTGCGGTTTGTTTCCTAGCGGGGGAAAAAATTCAAACGGCGCACAAATCGTTTCCTTCGGCGCCAGCAGCAACGAATCACTACTGCGGACAACAGGGATTATGACGAGGGTCTCCAGGAGTATCTGGAAAAACAAATTCGCACCGTGTTCGACGGCATCCCGTTTTTACGTGCCGTCGCCATGCGCGCGGGGTGTTCCCATGTGGAACCGACGAATATCCTCGAGCCGAAAGATGCCGAACGGGTGAGTGGCGCGTACGGCGCCGTCACACGAGGTTGCACACTGGACCGCACGGACCTGGTCGTGGTCAAAAGGTTTTGCAAAACCTCGGGGCTAAAGCCGCACCCCAAGACCAAGCAGCTGCCCAAGGAGTTCAAGCGGTGTGCGCAGGAGCTAGTCATGACAAAACTGGCGTCGGAAGCAGCACCCACTTACGTCGTGCCCTGTTCACGGTATGGTGTGGAGACCAGAACTCGGCAAGCGCTGCAGGTCGGGCTAGATCCGTTCCTCCTCATGCCCGATCGCGGCCGGACGCTGTGGGAATTCATGCGGGTTCCGCCTGAGGGTGGATTAACCTTGGAGGTCAAGCTGCTACTTGCCAAGGAGTTGCTGAAGGCGTTTTCGCAGTTGCACTCCAAGGGTATCGTGCACGGCGACGTCAAGGGTAACAATGTGGTCGTTGCCGAAGCGCTACCGTGCGTGTCCGCGGGCGGCATCACGCTGCGAGTCATCGACTTCGGAGTTGGCTGCGTCGATCGAGAAAACCTGAAGTCTGCGCATGACGAGCGTCCTCTCGGTCGAGAGGACCGCCGTTATCTTGCTCCTGAGCACCGGGATCACGGCCCAAGCAGGCCAGGAGACATGTGGTCTGTGGGTGGACTCCTGGTCCAGCTCTTCCAGCACCCGCAGGCTGGTGGCGAACGTCACCAATGGGACTATATCCTATGTCAAGCGAAACCGCAGAATGGATTCATGAAGCATGCACTCATGCAGCGCCTGAAGGAATGCTTCCGCGTAGACATGGACAAGCGTCCGACAGCCGGGAACCTGCTGCGCACGTTTGAGCACACTAGGATCCAGACCGTCGGTGAGAAGGATTTGCCGCCTCGTATTGAGCCGGCTTAGTGATTTCCAATAGGGCCGACATGTGAACATGACAAATGTATACATGTAAATATAGCGCCGACATTGCCGTAAACAAATTGGTCCATGTATGTATTCCTATCGCATCACGCATAACGCGCTAGACACATACATGCATTTGCCTACCGGAGGTCACGCTGGGGGACATACCGTCGCCAGCTTGGCCTGCTTCCGGTTGGTTGAAGTGTTTCATTTTCGTGTTCACCGGGTTTCATTTTTTAATGTGTTGAAGCCTCTGCGGACCGTGTAGCGCGTGCGCTGATCGCCAACGGGCCGGTCGCGCAACGATGCGGCGGTTATGCAAGCCTCTTGTCCCTGTTTTTTTAAGGGTGATCTTCATATAAGCCGGAGGTCACGCTAGGGACATACCGTCGCCAGCGTGGTATGCTTCTCGTCGTTTGAAGTCTTTCATTTTTCGTGTTCACCGGGTTGCATTTTTAATGTGTTGAAGCCTCTGCGGACCGTGTAGCGCGTGCGCTGATCGCCAACGGGCCGGTCGCGCAACGATGCGGCGGTTATGCAAGCCTCTTGTCCCTGTTTTTTTAAGGGTGTTCTTCGTATAAGCCGGAGGTCACGCTGGGGACATACCGTCGCCAGCGTGGCCTGCTTCTCGTCGTTTGAAGTCTTTCATTTTTCGTGTTCACCGGGTTGCATTTTTTTATGTGTTGAAGCCTCTGCGGACCGTGTAGCGCGTGCGCTGATCGCCAACGGGCCGGTCGCGCAACGATGCGGCGGTTATGCAAGCCTCTTGTCCCTGTTTTTTTAAAGGGTGATCTTCATATAAGCCGGAGGTCACGCTGGGGACATACCGTCGCCAGCGTGGTATGCTTCTCGTCGTT
The DNA here is from genome assembly GCA_001247695.2 of Cymbomonas tetramitiformis. Taxonomy (NCBI): domain Eukaryota; kingdom Viridiplantae; phylum Chlorophyta; class Pyramimonadophyceae; order Pyramimonadales; family Pyramimonadaceae; genus Cymbomonas; species Cymbomonas tetramitiformis. The sequence continues at coordinate 13,060 of LGRX02028641.1, forward strand.
TGAAGTCTTTCATTTTTCGTGTTCACCGGGTTGCATTTTTTAATGTGTTGAAGCCTCTGCGGACCGTGTAGCGCGTGCGCTGATCGCCAACGGGCCGGTCGCGCAACGATGCGGCGGTTATGCAAGCCTCTTGTCCCTGTTTTTTTAAAGGGTGATCTTCATATAAGCCGGAGGGCACGCTGGGGACATACCGTCGCCAGCGTGGTATGCTTCTCGTCGTTTGAAGTGTTTTCGTTTCGTGTTCACCTACACATACATGCATTTGCCTACCGGATGGTGACCTTTTGCAAGGCTAGTGTCCGGCTTATTATATGCAAGCGTCTGCCTCCTATGAATGGTCTACCTCATCATTATTGTCTCTAGGGGTCTTGGGGTGCTTGCGTATGTGCGAGCTCGTATATAGAATTCCTATCCGGTAATGTTACGAGCCACACCGGTTAACACACAGGTGCACGGAGGGTTTCCTATGGGGGGCATATTGTTCTCGGGAGCTTTGCCGTGCTCGCCATGTATATACTCCTGTCGTTTGCATGCAACTACATGTTGTGCGCTTCCCGGTGGCATATCGTTGCTGAGGAAGTCACACGGTGTTCGTGTTGCGTGCTGTCGCACAGATGTTCCCCGACTGCCCGCCCGAGGTTGCCCACGGCGATGACGCTGCATCTAAACAAGTCGAGGAAGAACTACTAGAGGATCATGTCCATAGGATCAAGCCTCCCGACACCGTGAAACCAGTCGGGCACAACGATGCAGGCTTTCTGCCTATTATGCCCAAAAACCTGCCACCTGATGACCTGCGCGACTTGCCATGGTGGGCGTATCTGTCTGATCGCCCTCCCCCGGCAGAGGGCACCGTGGAAGACGGGGAGGCATGCACCTTCGATTGGAAGTGGTCCGTGCAGATGCTGGATGCGGCCTGCTCGGAGGTCGTCCTGAAGGAAATCATTGACATTTGCAACGGCACCTGGATGCCAGTGCCAGTTGGAAGGAGCTGTATGGTACGTGGCACAAGGATACATCTGAGCAAAACCTGCTTACCCTCCGGGAGCACTACGCGCTGTGGCGCAAGGGAGTGTTGAAGCCGGTTGTTCAGGTGTCCAAGGAAGGGACAGCTGGCGTTACAATGGAGGACACTGTGGGCGACCCTCGTGACTGGGTGCAAGTCGTGGATGCCTCGATGATGCGCGCGACCCAGGAAAAAACGGAGTGCGAGGATGAGCTCGCGCGGCAACGTAGTGAGCACACGGACGGGTTCAATGCTATGCTCACCGTGTTCATGACGTATGTGGTAGACTACCAGTTGCTGAAGGCTGAGGTCCTGTTCTCTCATAAGGAAATCGGCGCGGACTTCACATATGGATCTCACGAACTGGGTGAGGGCGCGCGCTATACCATACAGGCCAACTGGCATGTTGGGCACTGGCTATTCCCATCCATCTTCACCACCGTGAAGCATGGCCTTGTGGACGACAGGCTGCGGTCTGGGATTCTTGAAGCTACGGGAATGGTGGTGAAGCGGACCTACGACAAGCCGACGCCTCTAGGGCGGGACGTCGAGAGCAAAATCCAGTTCCTTCACACCGATACCATCTTTCCCAAGGCAGGCAAGGGATCCTGGGGCTGGCCGGATTACGACGTGTTCTCATGTGGCCTGTTGCTGAGGGCCCAATGCCTGACGGAGGTGCTACCCGAAACGCAGCGGGCCTGCCATTGGGACAGGTTTTGCTCGATGGATTACAGCCTCGTGGTTCAAACCTCCAGGCATGGCGATCCCACTTCGGCTCCCTTCCGTCGTGTTCACCTCGGGGGTCCCATGGGAACACTGTGGTTCTGGCCAGCCGACCGCATGGCGCACCGCGGTCTTTCTCCAAGTGGGCGCCTCCCGCTCGACCGTACTCGTCCTAAGCAGTTCTACTTCGTGATCTACTCCGCAGCCAGAGTGCGTACTAAGGGAACCATTGACCTGAATAACGCGGTACTCGGCAGCCCGCACAGTGTCATCTCGCAATATGGCTTGGCGTGCCGCATGATGTGCGTTGCGTGTGGAGACGAAATACGATTTGCGGGAGGCTACGACACCTTGCCAGGTGTTTGGGCGTGTTCCCTGTGCAGAGCAGGCGTTCTGGGTTGTGACGCTCTGCGTACTATCGGAGCCGTGATGTGTGGTCCGTGCCAGCGTGTGCGGCGCGAAGCTAAAGTCCGGGCGCCACTATCCGCGCATGAGAAGCACCCGGGGCAGGCGGCCACATTGGCCGATTACTGCCAGTTAGACGAGGCCGAGGCGAAGCTGCATGCACTCCTGAATGTGGAGGACCTAGGCCTTGCTTGGAACAAACTCCGCGGGGTGCTCGGCGCTGAGGCGTGGGGACGCGCGGATGCCACGGTGAAGCACAGGATCGCCAACCTGACTTGGGGTGACGGTGAACCTCCAACCGGTGAACGCCCGCCGGCGCGGCCTTTGCAGGACTCTGGCGACGGCATCACTGCTCTCTGGGACCGACGGGCTACCCGTGACGACGCATTCTCATCTTTTGACGATCACCAGTTGTACCGGGAACTGGGTGTCTGCTGCCCGGGCTTGCGTAGTGTCGTGTTCGGTATGCTTACCGCGTTGAACGCGCCGCGCCTGCGGACAGCCGGTATTCCTCTTGGCGCGGACAAGTCCTACAGGAAACAACACCTGTTCCATACGGACGCGGAGGGCGGGCTGCATGTGAACATACGTGTTGCTAAACTCTTGCAAAGTCCTGATCAGCTGGACCTGGGTTTCGCAAACAAAGTGGCGGCGAAGCTGTCGCACCGATGGGATCCCGGACATGCCCGATCCCTCGTCGTGCGATGCGATTGTGCATACGAGACTGGTGGAGATGCGTCACGAGCGATGCCCGGCAAGTGCATCGTGCGGGCAAGTGCATCCCATAAAGACCATGGGGAGTACCGCGTGCGTGCTCTGGGTGCGTGCCGTAACCAACAGAGAAGCAAGGCAGCAGCCGAGCCTTCCATGGATCTCGCTTCTGAGGAGGCATTGCGAGCGGCAACCGCAAACGGTTTCCAGCCAAACGCTGTTCCGCCAAACTTTGCACCAAACTTTGCACGTGTTTCGTTCGGTACCGATGACGTCATCCTGATGCCCGTGGACCCCCGGGGGCGTATATTGGAGGCATCCTTCGACCATCCCGACGAGATTTTCCCTAATGTGCTGCCGTTAGCACGTCGCGTGCTGGCTCACGTGCATTGGCCGCTCGAGGGTACTGCAGACCGTTTTACTTCTCTCGCGGAGTTCGAGCAGGCCTTGGCCAAACACGGCCTGCGACGAGTCCAGACAAAAGGGGACGGCAACTGCTGGCTGCACGCCTTGGGTGTACACATTCCGGAAGTGCTTGAACAGGGTTCCTCCGTGAAGGTCCTCACAATGATCTTCCGTAACGCCATCTGCGCGTCGTACGATTTCAATCGGCAGCTTTACCCCACCGGGATGCTCGACGCTCGTCTTGCTGACGGAGGGCCGCCTCTGCGCAGAATCCTGCTTACTGCCCAAGCGTACAACGAACCGCAGTTCCTCCATATCATTGCGAACATGCTTCGGCGAGTTATTCAGGTGTACACTCTGTGGCCGATGGTCGACGTGCCAGGGGTGGGGTGCAATGTTCCCACCGATACCGATGCTCTGGCAGGATACTTGCCGCCTTTCAGCATGAAATATATTTGCCCACATCCGTCACTGGGCTTGGCTAGCCGTGAACCGGTACGAGTCGCCCATTACGTTCAATTTAATAAGTTTCCTGGACACTACGAGCGGATCGAGGCATTTCCAGATCCAGGTAGATACCCGTGTACACACCGTCGTGAGGTACTGTTTTCGAATTGTCTCTAGGGGTATTGGGGTTCTTTGGTATGTGCGAGCTCGTATAGAGATTCTTTATCTGGTAATGTTACGAGTCACGCTGGTTAACACACAGGTGCACGGAGGGTTTTCTATGGGAGACGTATTGTTCCGTGCTCACCTTGTTGGAGGTTTACCGTCCGCACCTTGTTTAGACTCCTGTTGCTTGCATGCGACTGCATGTTGTGCGCTTCCCGGTGGCATATCGTTCGCCAGGAAGTCACACGGTGTTCGTGTTGCCCGGCAGCACAACATGTCGTTGTAGCCCGGCAGAGCATGTACGGCCTGGGGTTGCTTACCTATGCCTGTGATGTGTGTATGTACCAGAGGGAGCCATGGACCACACGCAGTAGTGTGCAGTACCCGGTGTGTCGCTCGTTACGACAATGGTTGGTGGTGCCGGTGCCGAAGGACGGAAAATGTTTCATTTGGGCCTTGGCGATGGCTGTCTACGGCACTCGGGATGTGACTCGTGGAGCCGTGGCGGTGATAGCGGCTCGCATTGCCTGGGGTCATACGCAGACCGGCATCCGGCACGAGCAACAACGCCAACTGTGTGAAGAATACAATTGTCACTGGGGATACTTGACGGGCAGGACACTGAGGATCTACTCGGAATGTAGATATGAGAATGTCCTCCCGCTGAGCCTCAGCACACCTTGTCACGTAGACCTAGTACAATTTAGAGGGAAGCGACCCTCCTTGTGTAGGATTTCCGAGCTACGTTCAATCGGGATCTCGGTACAGTACACCTGCTCAACGGATGATGAAGCTTCCATCGATCTAACCATCTAATCATCGTAAGCTCCTTGTTATATGGAATGTTATATGCTGGCGTGAAGCGATTCCAGAAGCTACTTGTTGCCAATCGTTTTGGGGACCCTTGTGGGGATCCCAAGTTCCCAATCCTTTTGGGGACCACTCGAGGGCACCTTGCGTTTACCGATTATCCGCTCGCTGCCTTGTGCCCGCCGGTACACTTCGTGTTAGTGCATTCCAGCTCCCTATGTCATGGTGATGGTCCGTGCACGGGGCATATGTCGGGATGCAGGTCGAGTATCACACATACCTCGGTAGAGTGGGCTTGCATCGTTGGCAACTCATAAAACTGTGGGGACAAGAGGGTAGAGCCCAGCAGGGCTTTTGGCCAGAGAGTGATTCCGCCAGCTTCGGGGAGCACGCCCTTGCACTGTTGAATGACGTCTACGGTGAGAGTCGGCTACAGCATGCTCGGTATGCCATGGTCGGCGAGTGTCCTCTGACACCGGGAGCAAGCTACTTCGAGTTTGCTGGGGTGCCCCGTCCGGGTTGGGCGGTCCCTGAGTTTGGCGAAGGTTTGCTGCGTATACGTGTGTACACCACCCCCGTGGACGGCGGTGACTGCCATGGATGGTGGGGTGAGGTAGTGCTCGTCCGTGGTCCGTGGGCACACCCATGCCTTCACTACACTAACGCCTTCCAGTCGTTTTTCGTTACCAGTTTGCACCGTGACCTCACGGATGCCCCCACCGTTGCCAGCCCCCCTGCGGTTGGGGCTGTCTCGAGGGTATTGACACCCACCCAGCTTAGGGAACGTGTGGACGACGTGAATACTGTGTACTCCGCCTTCATAGCATGGCGTGGCTACGTCCGTCTTGTATGCTGTGCCATGTGCGGCCTGCTGGCTGCTAATCGAAAGTGGTGCCCGTGCCGACGTGTAGCGTACTGCGGCCCTAGCTGCCAGCGTGCTCACTGGAGAAGCCACAAGCCAGAGTGTGCGTGGAAGACGACGGCCGACAATAGCCAGGGAACTCGACCGGGCCTTTAGAGCAGCAGACTGTGTTCTTACCACTTAGGAGGACCGCCCCCCTATCTAGCTGTAACAAAACACATTTATATGAAGATAGTAATCTCCATTTGCCTGGTGGCCGTGTGCTGCCTACTCCATGATGTTCCGGTAGCGATGGATTGATGTCTTGCGTGATTCGTAATATCCCGGTGCACACGGATGTCATGGTTTTGCGGTGATAAAACTTCGTTATGATAAAACTTCGGACCCGCTGTATTGCATTGAATTTACCCGCTCGCGCTGGGGTGTGATGTAGGATCCGTGCATGATCTCCGCGATTGCATCGAATTCGGACGACACACGCCTTTGGGTTGATATGACAACATACTTGCAGCGAGTCGGCCGAACGTTCGTCAGAATCCGCCGAATGCGCCGTGCACATGGCGCGGTGGGGAACCACATGACACTCCTGTTTCACGGACACACGTGGTCGGACAACGGACACACGTGGTTGGACACACGTGGGATGCCAATTAACAGATGGGGGCTTCTGCGCACACAAAACGCAGCCCTAGAAACTGCGGAGAGGTACCTGTTGAACGTCCCGCCTAGGTTGGGACCTGATAACGCCGCGCGCCTTATGTTGGGACCGCGTGTGGGCACGGTGTGTTCTTGCGAGGGGCTCCTCCCATGTCGGCAAGGGTTGTTCCTGGCCCTTGTGCTGACCACGGTGCGCACGATATTCCGGTTTGTACACGATTGGCGCATGCAGGGTGAGAGATATGGAAACATCATTGTGTGCGGTGTGTTGTACCCTCGGTGGTCGCGCAAAAGTTGGAAAACCGGTCATTTCCCTTCGGTTACTGTCATGGAGTTCGTGGGGTGTCTTCCAGGGGTGGGTGGTTTGGAAGGTGCGGGGGAGATCCTCGTGTTGTCGGATACCTCGGGGAACCCGTTCGAACCGGTAATGGTAAGCACGGGATGCAATGTTTCGCAGTTTGCACCGTTGGTGACATTTCGACTGTCGAGCGTGCGCTCGGAAAACGCGCACGGAGGACTGTATCCGTGGTACTACCGGTATGCGATGTTTCGTGCGGATGTTGGGCTTGGATCGAGGGCGGACGCGCAATCGCGCGCGCACAAGTGTTGGCGCACGATACTGCACATGGAGGAAAAGTGTTCACAGCCTGCTGTGGCATCGCGCAACGGAAAGAAACGGGATCCCTGTGCGCAATGTGGGGCGGACCGGCGGGCTGTTGTCGGCGGACGGAAGTTGTACAGGTGCAGCAAGTGTCTCTCCGCGGTGTATTGCGGCGAGGAGTGTCAGAGAGCACACTGGGAATCTACCCACCACCGGGAGTGTAAGGCGCTGGCGAAAGCTCAGTGGGTTAGTTATTCCTGGCTCTGGGCACGCGGGGAATGGTCGTCTCGTCCTTCATGCTGTGCCACGTGCGGCCAGCTGCCTGCTAATCGGAAGAGGTGCCCGTGCCGCCGTGTAGCGTACTGTGGCCCTATCTGCCAGCGTGCTCATTGGAGAAGCCACAGGCCAGAGTGTACGTGGAAGGCCCTCCGCCCTGCGCTGGACGGCGGAGTATGGATCTCATAGAAGCATAGTAGTTACAGTCTACCATTGTGGCGTGCCGGATATAGCGGACAACTCCTCTGCCAACCCCTCATCAGTGGTTACCTATCTAGCTGTAACAAAACACTTTTATATGAATAATATTGATCTCCATTTGCCTGGAGGCCGTGTGCTGCCTACTCGATGATGTTCCGGGAGCGATTGATGTCTTGCGCGCATCGTAATATCACTCTGCTCACGCGCGGACCGTGTAGCACGTCCGCGTGCTTTGAATGCAACCGCCGTTTACAATCGGCGCTCACTCCTTTCCGTGAAATCACCTAGAGCTCGACGATGGGGCACGCTCAAGCGAAGTACCGGCGGTAGAGGGGGCGGGGGCCGGGTTTTGTATACAGAAACGCAAACGGAAAAGTCATGAGTTTTGGCATTCAACCGTTTCCTTAGGCGCAACAAATCTCCCCGTCGGTCTTCTGGAGAATTATAGGCAGGCCATCAAGCAAGTACCGACTGGGCTCGTTTTGGCCACCGGCGCGTTTGCCCATAACGGCAAATGCCCCGAGTGGCAGGCGGCCAACTACACGGTCTTACGCGATACCATATACGCGAACGCATCTGGGTTCCACGTTTTGAGGACCATGCCAGAAAGCCAGGGGAAGAACGAGGCGAAGGAGCAGGTGATCGCGCAGCTAGAGATTTGGCTGAAACAAAACCTGAAAAATCATAACGTCCTAACCTGGGTTAGGCACTGCTCATCCCAGGGCAAGTGCATCGCGGATTCCCCCGACCCGGCGTCCCCATGTGAAAAGTGCGAACCCAAGATTTTACAGCACCTGACAACCGTCTACCGCTTCGTGCAAACCAAGAACAGTCAGTTGGGGCATACCACCCTCGCGTTCCCTACCGAGAAGGAGATCGCTGCTATCAAGGCCCGGTTCCCCGAATTGTGGAAGAAGGCATGTCAGGGGACCGGCCCGAACCTGCCCGTCAATACCGAACCGCCCCCTCCTCCAACAGCGCCAGCCCCGGCGTCACGGAGTACAGCCCTAGTTCATGTCACGAACGACGCGCCCCCACCTACTGCTGTGCGAGCCCTAGCGCCACCGAGCACTGCCCCGTCTGAAGCCGTGCAGGCCGCGGCCCCACGTCCAACAGGGCCAGCAAGGCCGGCGGTGTTTATCGGAAATGTCACACAGGAACTTCGTGCACACTGTCCATGGTTCATGGTGGACACGGTTTCCCGGACGGTACATGTGTCACCAGCCCCCCGGTACCAGGCCAATGTCAATCCCGAGTACCCGTGGATGCAGCACGTCGCAGACCTGTTGACGCTGCTGTGGCCAGCGGAAACCGGGACGTTGGCCCAGGCGCCAGCGAGTACGCTATTGCCGCCCCCTCCAGCCAGGGCGCCCCCGCAGATTGCCACCGTTGATCTGGCATTCCCACCCCAAGAACCTCCCTCGATTCCCAGCTTGGTGCAGGCCGCGTCCACCGTGCAATCCTGGCAACCGACCGCCAAGGAAGGGGTCCAGCAACAGCCGCAGCGCGCCGTTGAAGCAGCAAAGCAGGGTGTCCTTGCACGGGACTGCCTGCAATCTGCCCCTCCCGCGGAACCCGCGGTGTCCCCGCTGAGCCACGGTCCGGTGGTTTTCCAAGAGAAGCCTTCCGACAGTGGCCCACAGGCCCCCGCTAACAACCCATCACCTGTACAGACCCCAGAGTTTGAGCGCAGCAGGAGAGTCACGATGCAGAGGAACAAAGACAGGATGAAACCTATGCTCGAAGCGGCAAGACAGTTGCAAATAAACGCCCTGAGCGCGGCCGACTCTACGCCGGCAGCAGGGCTGAAATTGCTGAACGAAGTATCCGACGAGCGTCTTCTGGAGCACATGCAACGTCTGGCCGCGGATGGCAAGCTCCAAGCAATTACTTACAAGAACGTGCTGGAAACATTGCCGCAGCCTTACACATTCGGCGCTTACAAGCACTTGCCACCGGTGCTGGAGAAACCGATGAACTCAGCGCTCACGGTTGCCTTGAAGACACGGGTGGCGGCCAACGCTGCCATGTCCCTCCTCCAGCAGGCAATCAGTAAAAAGCGCAACGCCCCCCCTACAGTCCCTCCGCGACAGAGCAAGGCGCGGACGGCGTCTTCTGCAGGGGCCACACGCACAGCCAGCGCCCCTCCAGCCGACAGTCGCCAGGTGCAGGTGTCCGGGCAAGGCATGCCCGAGCTGATTGAGAACATACGGCTGAAGGCCCTCGAACGCGCTAAGAAGAACCGTGTTAAGGACCTCCCCAAAGATGCTGATGTAACGAAGTGGACCAAGGAGATGAAGAAGTCCTTGGACGGGAAGTGTAAAGGGATCGCGTGGGCGGACAACGTGTACGGAGCAATGTTCGAAATGGAGCACGCGGGCGGTGTCCTCTCCGGCTCAATTGGCCGATCAGTGCATGCCCTCACCAACGACGAATGGTCAAGCGACCATGATTACTACTTCATGGTGGCGGGGCACGATGACGGCAGCCACCTCCCCGTAAAAGTAGCCGCGGTGTACATGGAGTTCGCTCCCTTCCATGCCGAGTTTGACTCTCGCCCTGAGAACAAGAATCAGCTTGCCAAGATGCACGTGCGCACCGTGCCGAATGTGCACGTTTCCGAGGAGGGGCTCGTGTACATCACCTCTACCGGAGAAGCGTTGCCTATGGACAAGCTGCCGGAGCTGCTAAAGAAGCGTTCCACGGTCCCGGATGCCTTGCGCCTCGACCTGCCGGCCGAGGCTGCTTCGAGCGGCCAACGACGACAGCCGCGGACTGCAACCAGGTGCGTGACTCACTCTCTTTATTAGTGTGTTGGCAATTCCTCGAATCAAGTCGGCCTACAGCTGTTTTAGGGTGAGAGTGGGTGGGGGGGCTGATACAAGATGTGCCCCACGCTTTCCTTCGCAGGCTTGCAGCCGAGGATGTGTGAATTTGAAGCTTCACCCGAAACGAAGACATGTGCCGCGGAAGTCCGAAGAGATGCGGCGCGGCAGATCTGCGCACCTCTTAAAGCAAGCTGAGACGGCATGTTGTATACAGTGTGTAGGCAGTAGTACTGTAGTTAGTACCTGGTGGAATGCGCGCCGATGGTACAGCCAACAAACTTATACCTGTTTATTTGTGGATGTGATGAACCATGCCGAAAGCTGCTTCGGGTCAATCACCGTAACACCGGGTATATTGTAATTGCGATATGGTATGGGACTCCGTCTTAAGCCGTGAACACTGGTGCTGAGAGCGGTGCTGGCACCTCGTGCACCTGCGTCACGGCACTTGTTGCATGTTGCATGTGTATAATACCACCATACGGCGCGCACGCACCCTGCCAGCATGTGTGCAATGCATGAATCAACTGAGTGGCCAGCGCACGCACGGCACATGGACTTGCGGTGCATGTTGATGCCTTTATTTTCGTATCCAACACCCTCCTTCCTCCATTGCTCTAATTTTCAGGGACTCTCCTTCCCCGACGACGCTGTGATTCAGGATCGCTTGAAGGCCATGGGTGCAAGCGAACGTCCGAGAGTTTCAACGTTTGGTGTGGATAATGGCTGGATCCCGCGATCTGCCCGTGGTAAGGACCAAGCTATGGCGAAGCGCGACCTGGTCAATCAGCTCGCTGGTCGTCTGCCGGACCTCGGGTACACAATTGACGACAGAGGGCGCATCAAGCCCCGGCGGGAGGCAATGCCACCCGAGGATGGCGGACGCCCTGGTACAGCTGAAGCCCCCCGACAAGCAGCCACCCGACCTGCTGCTGGTGAAGCGAGCGCCCCCTCCACCACTTGGGATAGCAGTCACGTGGCCGACCAACGCCTACTAGACTTGGCGCGCCAAGCACACAGCACGTCGGACATCGTGAAAGAGAGGCAGAGCATCCGTTCCGTCTTCACCTTAGAAGACTTGCAGATGCCAACGACGACGGCGGGGAAATGGCACAAAGAGCCAGAACGGAGGTCAGACGTGCTTCTCGCACGCATGCGCCGCCTTGGAGTGGCGCTCGATGCCAGGAACAGGGTGTGCGGTGTGCCGGCACCCTACGGGGAGACTGGATCGTCTGACGTCCTCCTCAGTTGTGATGAAGGGCAGGACGTGGTGATGGAGGAACCGGACACCAGAAGCCGTACTGATCGGTGGCGTAGCGGCAACTTGGTAGGTGGCGCTGGGACAAACGGTAACCAGGTTAACCCCGACATGAGGGACCTGTTGGCGGCGGATCTCAATTGCCCACTGCAGCAGCTGCCGGAGTGCACGCTGATGTCCGGCCTGATGGCATTTGGGGAAATGTTCTGCGGATCGGTGCCCTCCCCGGCTGAGAAGGAATACTGGGAGGAGGCGAAGGAGAACCAGGACATCGTTGTGGAAGATGTCGTAGAAGCTCTGGAAAAGACCCACCTTGTGGCGGACGAAGAAATGAATACGCCTACAGAGGATATGCTTGATCTGCCAGACTTCTTGTTTGAGGTATGCAACCCGCCCTGCCCATACTGGCACCAAAATGTTTCCCCTGTAACCCACTAACGATGCGTGAGCGAGATAGAGCGTAGTAATATGACGGGGAGCGCTGGTGGTGTGACTGCCATTGTAAGCAGGAGTTGGCAGTGCTGGTGGAAATGAATACCGAAGTCAGTATCGCGACGGAGTCCGTGCAGGGCATTGTGCTGGCCCTGCAGCCTGAGCCCGACCCCGCGATCACGTTGTGTGTGACGGACGTGCCAAACCTAGCAGCAGGAAAGCAGTCGCAACCGCTGGTCACGCACGGGAAGGCGAGTCCGAACGGGGTGACCGTGCAGGAGGCCGTATGGTACTTCATGGATATGAAAAGGCGACAGAGGTGGACTGATGACCATTTCGACACCTTCCTGAAAGTCCTGAAGATGCTCCTGGGCGGCAATACTTGCAACCTGCCGGGATCGCTATGGCACATGAGACGGGCGCTCGGTGCGGAGAGCGTATGGGACTATGCGATACACGTGTGTCCCAAGTTCCACCGCAATTTCGCATGGCAAAACGGGGAGGGAAAGCTGGGGAAGAGGGTGCAAGAGGTATGCGGCGTGCCCACGAAGCGTGGGGCGGATGGCGAGCCCACGGAGTGGTGCACGGAGGAGAGGTACGACGTTGTTAAAACGGCGCGCGGGGAGGAGTATCGTCCCAAGGAGTACTACTTCTATTTCACCGTGAAGCGGCTGGTGCGGCGCTGGATGATGGACTACGACTTTGCTAAGCAGCGTGCGAGTCCCACGGCCAGAGCTCCCGAAAACGCTTGTGTCATGAGCAGCCCGCACGGGCTACGAGTAAACGAGCACCCTAGCGTCGGTGGCAGACTACTGCGTGAGACGCCGAGCGGGAACCAGGAGAAACCAGGGGTATTACGAACTGGGATGGGCATCGAATATGGAGAGGACGACGGGCAAGCAAAGAAGCATGACAAACAGTGCGACCCGTGCCGATGTCCTTACTCCTTGTAACGGACGAGTGCCGCGGCTGATCGTATACGAACGTTGCCGATGGGCGATGCGAGATGGGTGAAAGGACCGCAACTGACTAGCGCGTTGCCATCGCAGGAATTGGTCCACGCGGTTCGGCGCGTTGCGAAGTGCGGACCTTCCTCCCAAGGTAGGTAGTGCGTAAAGCCCAACCCGCGGTGAACATCTACACGAGTGTGTGCGCACGGAGGTGTGACGCTCCAGCGCGGCTTGAAGAGATCATAGGCTATTGCGCTTGACTGCGTGTGCAATGGAGGGTATGCGCAGGAACGTGTGAAGATGAAGCACTGCGGTGTGATCTCGATTGCCCCTGGCCCACGTCAACACTGGAAGGACGTCGACGTGTTGCTAGAACCCATGATGGAAGAGCTGAAACAACTGAGTAAGGGCCATGCCGATGCTGACCAAACCCCTTTCAGGGTGTATGACGGGTACTTCCAGGTGTGGCATGAACAGTTCAGCGTGTTCCTGATGTTATGCTACTGCGATACGATTGCGCGTAACGACTTGGGGAAGTTCGCTCCCGTGGCAGCAAGGCGCAACGACTTCAAAAGCATCTGGGAGGCCACTAAGGGCCCTAACGGTAATGGCATGTACTGCTTGGGCTATGCGAACCCCATCTCGCAGACATACTTGGACGAAGGGGAGGTGTTGTATGCCAATGATCCGAGTGTGTGGTTAACCAAGGAGGACCACAAGGAACTGGTGAGGCTGACCGCGGAGGATGGTGTGGATCCGATGCGGACCGGCCGATATGCAGCCGGGCCGTTAGAGCAGCTGGACTACTTTGACCCCATCTACGGGTACGTGCTGCCGTTCATGCACATGATGTGTTACGGCGTCATCAAGAAGTTCCTGAAAATGCTGCGAAACAAGGTGAACAATTGCCCAAACACGTGCTATTTCTCACCCATGCAACTGAAGCAGTTGCAGGCCAACGGAAAGGGACTGACCGCGCCGCATGACATGCACCGGGAGTACCAAGACTTCGTGCAATACGCGGGTGAGCACCCGGATCTAACCACGGATACCGACACCCATCACCTTGCATGTGCCTTGTTTAGTAGGAACGGGCGTGGCAGATGCGCCAACCTTATTCCCCCGGTCCGCGTGCAACCATGTTTGTGTGCACCGGCAGGGAATGGCCACACCTACTAACCGTAGGGATGAATGCTACTACAACCAGGTACATATGTATGCACTGTTGTTAGTTTGTTGGTGTCTGACCGCGAAGGGTCTGAAAAACCGTGTATCTTTAAGAGGAAGATGGGAAGATAGTGAAAGAGAGTCTAGTGTGTGGCATCTCGGACTTTCACCGAGAACCTCCAAAGTAACCGATAGGTTTGGCGCTCTAGAAGTTGAGCTAATGCCACTAGAAACTATCAAACTGAAAAAACTGTAGCCTACATCGTAGGGTTGCGAAGTGAGAACCCATTTTCCCGATAAATTACTCAAACCATACGAATGATGTGTGGCTTCTATTCGTATGGTTTGAGTAATTTATCGGGAAAATGGGTTCTCACTTCGCAACCCTACGATGTAGGCTACAGGTTTTTCAGTTTGATAGTTTCTAGTGGCATTAGCTCAACTTCTAGAGCGCCAAACCTATCGGTTACTTTGGAGGTTCTCGGTGAAAGTCCGAGATGCCACACACTAGACTCTCTTTCATTATCTTCCCATCTTCCTGTTAAAGATACACGGTTTTTCAGACCCTTCGCGGTCATCTCCGGTTGGTGTCATTTCATACGCGGGGAGGATGCACCGGTTGCCTAAGATCTGTAAAAGGCTCGCTGTTGCAGGGAACTACACCATGGAGGACATGCTGAACTTTATCTTGATTTTCAGTCCGATGGTGTTCATGGATGTTCTGAAGAACTTGAATCCGGAGTTGGACAAGGCTTGGTGGACTTTGCGGCGGGCGGTGCTCTACTTTATGAGAGGGCCTGCAATAGGATTGTGTGGGGACCTCCAGTCCCGTGCGGAGCCCCGGAAGGAGGCCGGGAAAGAGCTGTGGGCCTTTGCGGTGATTGTGGAACAGCAATGCCCCATGAACATGTTGACGTTGAATCTGCGCATGGCGGTCGTTCACTTGTGCAAGCAAGAGGAGGAAACCGGCGTGGTGAGCAGCACCAACGAGCTCTGGGTCGAGCGTCTCCTGGGCGACAGCAAGGGGGTGGTGCCAGCCCCGGTCGGAGGTAAGGCGACCGACACGTGCATAGCGAACGCGTATCTCACGAAAGAGGCGGTGGACGACATGGCGTGGAGCTACGAAGGGATCCGCTTCCTTCCGGACATGCTCACGGAGATGGCCATGGCCAAGGGCGGCGAATACCATGATTCTGGGACCACCCGGGCTGACGATTCCTCCAAGGTGTGCCATCTCCTTGACACCGGCCACTATCTCGTCCGCGACGGTGTACCAACCGCTGCGTTGGCAAACGAGGAGGGGGGTCGTCTGCACCGGGAACTGGTGGGGTGCGTCCGATCCCTTTTTAGCGATCATGCAAGCCCTTCCCTGGATGCATGCAGCCATGGACGTCCTTCGATTCTCGCGCATGCGAAGAGGCGATGAAGACTTCACATCCCGGGTTTACACCCGGGCAAAAACGCGTATCTCCTTCAACGTGGCTTTGAGTACATGCGCGGCCGACACTTTTGAGTACGGCACCGTGGAGGCTTACTACTTGATCTTCCTGAAGCGTTCCGCCGAGAACTCCGCCGCCAACGACACCGTGTGCCGCCTGGCTATGGTGACCGCCTACCCCACTGTTGAGGACCTTACCATGAACAGCCGGGGCGTGTATGTGTGCAACGAGGCAGAAAAACCTACACTTCTCCTACCGGTAAGCCGTCTCGAAACCAAGGTCATTATCCATCGCCCACCTGGAAACCGCGTACCTCTACACGCCACTTACCTATGGCCGGGGATGAAAGCGGTACGTTGCAAGAAGCAATAGCGCAAGCTACCTCATGAGCTCCGCGCAGCAATCGAAGGAGGACACCGAACGCCAGCGCAGCTTCATCAGCCCCGTCCAATTGCTCTGTGTAGCTAGCGAATGCCTGCTTGCCACATGGAACGAATCTGTTCCAGTGGTACTTTTAGTAGCATCGGCAGTCCCTCTTAGCATGCCACGTGGAACAATCTGGAATTTCTGTTAATAGCTAGTGGTGCTAGTGTAAATAGACATGCCACGTGGAACAATCTGGAATTTCTGTTAATATCTAGTGGTGCTAGTGTTAATAGTCATGACACGTGGACGATCCGGTCAAATCTGTTAATTTATGACCGTTTACAGTCAGCCAAGTGTTAGTATCCGGTAAAACTGTTAATCCGAGTGCCACGTGTATGATTCCTATTAAAAGTGTTAATTTTCTGTTAATATTCCTTACATGTGTAACGATCTCGCGAGGGGGGCCTATTTCAACTCCCTCCGGCACCCCTCCGATTAAGTGTTAACATTCTGTTAAAATTGTGTTAATTTAACATTCTGTTAACATTCTGTTAACAATCTGTTAACATGAATTATATAATTCCTTAACTTTCGCCCAAGCCAATCATTATCTACCACCGGGATTTATAACACCACTATTAACAGTTCCTACCCGTTAACACTTTTTAACACATAATTAACACTTTTTAACACTTTATTAACAGAAATCCTCAGTGGTGTGAGTTGAAGCGAAAGTCGTGCGAAACCCATAGCAAAAGTCGAAAATATATATATTGTGAGGATAAATGTGGAGCTATAATACCTGCAGATGGCAATGCTTTCAAGGTAGTAAGTAGCAGATGTTTGAAGGTATGGTTGGAGGTGCGTATGTTAGAAGAAACAAGGGGAAATGAATCTTCAAGGGTCGGGCAAGAGCTTTTGTACCTGGTCGTGAGTGGACCGCGGGTCGTGCAAGAGTAGTGTACTTTTGGTCCAATCAAATTCGTATATCTCGCACATGCGGGATCACTTAGTCGCCGATTCCCGTATGCAAATATGGGTACATCCATGTGCAATTTAGGTCAGTATGCACGGTACACGTTTATGGATGTGCATATGTCCCAGGACGAGCACGTGGACTATGGAAATTTATTCAAAATACACCAAATATTTGTCTATGATGTCTTCTAGGCAAGAGATTTCGATCATTTCACAGTGCTAAGGCTACTATATTGCTGATACATTGGAATCTATATCTTCAATCCACAATTATTTGCGGCACTTGTAGGTTTTAATTCCCTCGATAGCGAGGTAACGTTGACGGCAATGTTGACGCTCTATCGGAG
>LGRX02028642.1:0-25634 GCA_001247695.2 Cymbomonas tetramitiformis
CATCGCAGGTGGACCATTCCATGTTTACTGATAGCGTCTGCAGCGTCTTCATCACGATCGCGTGTCCCATAAACTCCGAATCGTAGAATTGAAGGCATAACGCGGCCACGATGTTGCAGGATTTTATACCTGTAGATAACAATGCTTGCAAGGTGATTAGCAGTCACACTAGGAAGGATTTCTGTTAAAAACTGTTAATGATGTGTTAAAAAATGTTAATCGAGTGTTAAATAGTGTTAATGTGGAAACTGGGTGTTAATCAAGTGTTAATACGCGAAAAATTTCATAATGGGCTATATTATAGGCGGAAAAGTGTTAATGAGGTGTGAAGAAAGTGTTAAACGTTGGCGAGGGAGTGTTAATGGGACAGTTCAGGAGTGTTAACGGAAGGCTGCATCTGTTAATCGCGGTATAATCACGCTGCTGCGAATTATATTGGAGCCAGAACACACGCCTGTTTCGCCGATGCATTTGAAAAGTGTTAATACCCCAGCGCAGCCACCGTGATGTGGGTGTCCTGGCGAGATAATCATTTCAAAATGCAGTCGCCACTGACAACGCCCATACCCATCGACGATCGACAGGATCATCTACGGTAGATATAGGTGCATCCGCGAACACCAAACGCATGAAGACCTTATTAAGACCTATCTAGCTACGTACGTAGGATGGAACGATAGTTGGACGTAGGTAGCTTGCGAAATCATTTCTGAGCTGACGTTCTGCCCGAGCAGACCAGCATATATAATATATTTGTTACGAGAGAAACCCGAGTCTGTAAAATTTGTAAGGTGCCAAATCGTTGCACGGTCGCTGTTACGTATATTTTTATCCACACGTTTATAGACTGCAAACCAAAGGGTGGGGTTGCGTGGTGTTCGTTCATAACAGATGGATGACCAGTGGAGCGCAAACTTGGCGACTGCTGGAAAGCAACCGCGAACTGCTACTAACGCGGTAAGTGCAGATTGTGGAACAGAATCTTCGTTTATTTTAAGTGTGAGTAAACTGATGCGGGCGATGTTCAGGCTCCCGGTGGCGCACATCCGGGCGCGGGGTTAGTTGGGCCCGCTAAGGTAAACGCCGGCACCGGAGCATTTATGCAAGCCTCTTGTCCCTGTTTTTTTAAGGGTGTTCTTCGTATAAGCCGGAGGTCACGCTGGGGACATACCGTCGCCAGCGTGGCCTGCTTCTGGTTGGTTGAAGTGTTTCATTTTCGTGTTCACCGGGTTTCATTTTTTACATGTGTTGAAGCCTCTGCGGACCGTGTAGCGCGTGCGCTGATCGCCAACGGGCCGGTCGCGCAACGATGCGGCGGTTATGCAAGCCTCTTGTCCCTGTTTTTTTAAGGGTGTTCTTCATATAAGCCGGAGGTCACGCTGGGGACATACCGTCGCCAGCGTGGCCTGCTTCTGGTTGGTTGAAGTGTTTCATTTTCGTGTTCACCGGGTTTCATTTTTTTAATGTGTTGAAGCCTCTGCGGACCGTGTAGCGCGTGCGCTGATCGCCAACGGGCCGGTCGCGCAACGATGCGGCGGTTATGCAAGCCTCTTGTCCCTGTTTTTTTAAGGGTGTTCTTCATATAAGCCGGAGGTCACGCTGGGGACATACCGTCGCCAGCGTGGCCTGCTTCTGGTTGGTTGAAGTGTTTCATTTTCGTGTTCACCGGGTTTCATTTTTTTACTGTGTTGAAGCCTCTGCGGACCGTGTAGCGCGTGCGCTGATCGCCAACGGGCCGGTCGCGCAACGATGCGGCGGTTATGCAAGCCTCTTGTCCCTGTTTTTTAAGGGTGTTCTTCATATAAGCCGGAGGTCACGCTGGGGACATACCGTCGCCAGCGTGGCCTGCTTCTGGTTGGTTGAAGTGTTTCATTTTCGTGTTCACCGGGTTTCATTTTTTTACTGTGTTGAAGCCTCTGCGGACCGTGTAGCGCGTGCGCTGATCGCCAACGGGCCGGTCGCGCAACGATGCGGCGGTTATGCAAGCCTCTTGTCCCTGTTTTTTTAAGGGTGTTCTTCATATAAGCCGGCGGTCACGCTGGGGACATACCGTCGCCAGCGTGGTATGCTTCTCGTCGTTTGAAGTGTTTCATTTTCGTGTTCACCGGGTTTCATTTTTTATGTGTTGAAGCCTCTGCGGACCGTGTAGCGCGTGCGCTGATCGCCAACGGGCCGGTCGCGCAACGATGCGGCGGTTATGCAAGCCTCTTGTCCCTGTTTTTTTAAAGGGTGATCTTCATATAAGCCGGAGGTCACGCTGGGGACATACCGTCGCCAGCGTGGTATGCTTCTCGTCGTTTTAAGTGTTTCATTTTCGTGTTCACCGGGTTTCATTTTTTTACATGTGTTGAAGCCTCTGCGGACCGTGTAGCACGTGCGCTGATCGCCAACGGGCCGGTCGCGCAACGATGCGGCGGGTTATGCAAGCCTCTTGT
Source organism: Cymbomonas tetramitiformis (assembly GCA_001247695.2). NCBI lineage: Eukaryota > Viridiplantae > Chlorophyta > Pyramimonadophyceae > Pyramimonadales > Pyramimonadaceae > Cymbomonas > Cymbomonas tetramitiformis. Next base: position 2,436 of record LGRX02028642.1, read on the forward strand.
CCCTGTTTTTTTAAAGGGTGATCTTCATATAAGCCGGAGGGCTGCTGGGGACATACCGTCGCCAGCGGTCTTCTTCTGGATGATGAAGTGCTTCCGGTTGTTTGTTGCGTCCTACTTAGGAAGCTCCATCAGCGACCGCAGCCGAAGCTGGAGGGGGTGCCTCCGCCCCCCCCGCTGCTGAAGACGCGGCGGCTGCGGCTGGCAGCAAGGTACGCATTGCACCCGCCATTCCCGCTTCCTGCTGCGTTTTCCCCGCCCCCCCCCTGAATATACACACTTCATTCCCAACGAACGAGTATGCGGTCATCCATCTTGCAGGCCGACCCCCGGTTCTTATTTTGGCTTCCACTACAGCCTGCCTGTGACGCGTACCGTGTTGCTCGTGCGCTGCACGCCAACGGGCCGTGCGCGCCTCGTAGCCGCGGGGTTTTAGTGTTTCACCTCACGCCCGTGACGTGTACCGTGTTGCTCGTGCGCTGCACGCCCACGGGCCGTGCGCGCAACGGTCCCGCGGAATTTAAGCGTTTCACCTCACGGCAAGCTGCGTAAAATTTCCTCGCGCGAGCGTGCCTCGTCCATATCGTCCCCCGGAGTCCTCCTGTCCGGTTCGGGGTGTGTCCAAAGATGTCCGGTTGCGAGACCCGCCGCTCTAAGTTGAACCGTGGCTGTGCCGTACTCGTACCTCGTCGGTGGCCCGCCAACGGGCCGGGCGCGGAAGGTGGCCGCGGTGTGCGTCCGTTTTGCCTACCTTCCAGCATACCTCTCCGATGTTGCTGATACCATGGTGTCTGCAACCGACACCTAACCTGTGACACAGCGGACAAGTCCTAGGCAGGCATGCTATCTTAGGGGGCATATCGCTCCCATCAGTCCGGTTCTTTGCGTTGTCCAACATGTTTCGGTGTGCGCCACCTTCTGCCGCCGTGTGTGCATTGGGTGGCCGCAATATCCCACACCGTATATACACACGGTACACTGATCCAGGTTAACCAACAACCCTGGGTTTGCGGTTTGTTTGCTAGCGGGGGAAAAATTCAAACGGCGCACAAATCGTTTCCTGAAGCGCCAGCAGCAACGAATCACTACTGCAGACAACAGGCATTATGACGAGGGTCTCCAGGAGTATCTGGAAAACCAAATTCGCACCGTGTCCGACGGCATCCCGTTTCTAAGTCACGTCGCCATGCGCGCGGGGTGTTCCCATGTGGAACCGACGAATATCCTCGAGCCGAAAGATGCCGAACGGGTGAGTGGCGCGTACGGCGCCGTCACACGAGGTTGCACACTGGACCGCACGGACCTGGTCGTGGTCAAAAGGTTTTGCAAAACCTCGGGGCTAAAGCCGCACCCCAAGACCAAGCAGCTGCCCAAGGAGTTCAAGCGGTGTGCGCAGGAGCTAGTCATGACAAAACTGGCGTCGGAAGCAGCACCCACTTACGTCGTGCCCTGTTCACGGTATGGTGTGGAGACCAGAACTCGGCAAGCGCTGCAGGTCGGGCCAGTTCCGTTCCTCCTCATGCCCGATCGCGGCCGGACGCTGTGGGAATTCATGCGGGTTCCGCCTGAGGGTGGATTAACCTTGGAGGTCAAGCTGCTACTTGCCAAGGAGTTGCTGAAGGCGTTTTCGCAGTTGCACTCCAAGGGTATCGTGCACGGCGACGTCAAGGGTAACAATGTGGTCGTTGCCGAAGCGCTACCGTGCGCGTCCGCGGGCGGCATCACGCTGCGAGTCATCGACTTCGGAGTTGGCTGCGTCGATCGAGAAAACCTGAAGTCTGCGCATGACGAGCGTCCTCTCGGTCGAGAGGACCGCCGTTATCTTGCTCCTGAGCACCGGGATCACGGCCCAAGCAGGCCAGGAGACATGTGGTCTGTGGGTGGACTCCTGGTCCAGCTCTTCCAGCACCCGCAGGCTGGTGGCGAACGTCACCAATGGGACTATATCCTATGTCAAGCGAAACCGCAGAATGGATTCATGAAGCATGCACTCATGCAGCGCCTGAAGGAATGCTTCCGCGTAGACATGGACAAGCGTCCGACAGCCGGGAACCTGCTGCGCACGTTTGAGCACACTAGGATCCAGACCGTCGGTGAGAAGGATTTACCGCCTCGTATTGAGCCGGCTTAGTGATTTCCAATAGGGCCGACATGTGAACATGACAAATGTATACATGTAAATATAGCGCCGACATTGCCGTAAACAAATTGGTCCATGTATGTATTCCTATCGCATCACGCATAACGCGCTAGACACATACATGCATTTGCCTACCGGAGGTCACGCTGGGGGACATACCGTCGCCAGCTTGGCCTGCTTCCGGTTGGTTGAAGTGTTTCATTTTCGTGTTCACCGGGTTTCATTTTTTTAATGTGTTGAAGCCTCTGCGGACCGTGTAGCCGTGCGCTGATCGCCAACGGGCCGGTCGCGCAACGATGCGGCGGTTATGCAAGCCTCTTGTCCCTGTTTTTTTAAGGGTGATCTTCATATAAGCCGGAGGTCACGCTGGGGACATACCGTCGCCAGCGTGGTATGCTTCTCGTCGTTTGAAGTCTTTCATTTTTCGTGTTCACCGGGTTGCATTTTTTAATGTGTTGAAGCCTCTGCGGACCGTGTAGCGCGTGCGCTGATCGCCAACGGGCCGGTCGCGCAACGATGCGGCGGTTATGCAAGCCTCTTGTCCCTGTTTTTTTAAGGGTGTTCTTCGTATAAGCCGGAGGTCACGCTGGGGACATACCGTCGCCAGCGTGGTATGCTTCTCGTCGTTTGAAGTCTTTCATTTTTCGTGTTCACCGGGTTGCATTTTTTAATGTGTTGAAGCCTCTGCGGACCGTGTAGCGCGTGCGCTGATCGCCAACGGGCCGGTCGCGCAACGATGCGGCGGTTATGCAAGCCTCTTGTCCCTGTTTTTTTAAGGGTGATCTTCATATAAGCCGGAGGTCACGCTGGGGACATACCGTCGCCAGCGTGGTATGCTTCTCGTCGTTTGAAGTCTTTCATTTTTCGTGTTCACCGGGTTGCATTTTTTAATGTGTTGAAGCCTCTGCGGACCGTGTAGCGCGTGCGCTGATCGCCAACGGGCCGGTCGCGCAACGATGCGGCGGTTATGCAAGCCTCTTGTCCCTGTTTTTTTAAAGGGTGATCTTCATATATGCCGGAGGTCACGCTGGGGACATACCGTCGCCAGCGTGGTATGCTTCTCGTCGTTTGAAGTGTTTTCGTTTCGTGTTCACCTACACATACATGCATTTGCCTACCGGATGGTGACCTTTTGCAAGGCTAGTGTCCAGCTTATTATATGCAAGCGTCTGCCTCCTATGAATGGTCTACCTCATCATTATTGTCTCTAGGGGTCTTGGGGTGCTTGCGTATGTGCGAGCTCGTATAGAGAATTCCTATCCGGTAATGTTACGAGCCACACCGGTTAACACACAGGTGCACGGAGGGTTTCCTATGGGGGGCATATTGTTCTCGGGAGCTTTGCCGTGCTCGCCATGTATATACTCCTGTCGTTTGCATGCAACTACATGTTGTGCGCTTCCCGGTGGCATATCGTTGCTGAGGAAGTCACACGGTGTTCGTGTTGCGTGCTGTCGCACAGATGTTCCCCGACTGCCCGCCCGAGGTTGCCCACGGCGATGACGCTGCATCTAAACAAGTCGAGGAAGAACTACTAGAGGATCATGTCCATAGGATCAAGCCTCCCGACACCGTGAAACCAGTCGGGCACAACGATGCAGGCTTTCTGCCTATTATGCCCAAAAACCTGACACCTGATGACCTGCGCGACTTGCCATGGTGGGCGTATCTGTCTGATCGCCCTCCCCCGGCAGAGGGCACCGTGGAAGACGGGGAGGCATGCACCTTCGATTGGAAGTGGTCCGTGCAGATGCTGGATGCGGCCTGCTCGGAGGTCGTCCTGAAGGAAATCATTGACATTTGCAACCGGCACCTGGTTGCCAGTGCCAGTTGGAAAGAGCTGTATGGTACGTGGCACAAGGATACATCTGAGCAAAACCTGCTTACCCTCCGGGAGCACTACGCGCTGTGGCGCAAGGGAGTGTTGAAGCCGGTTGTTCAGGTGTCCAAGGAAGGGACAGCTGGCGTTACAATGGAGGACACTGTGGGCGACCCTCGTGACTGGGTGCAAGTCGTGGATGCCTCGATGATGCGCGCGACCCAGGAAAAAACGGAGTGCGAGGATGAGCTCGCGCGGCAACGTAGTGAGCACACGGACGGGTTCAATGCTATGCTCACCGTGTTCATGACGTATGTGGTAGACTACCAGTTGCTGAAGGCTGAGGTCCTGTTCTCTCATAAGGAAATCGGCGCGGACTTCACATCTGGATCTCACGAACTGGGTGAGGGCGCGCGCTATACCATACAGGCCAACTGGCATGTTGGGCACTGGCTATTCCCATCCATCTTCACCACCGTGAAGCATGGCCTTGTGGACGACAGGCTGCGGTCTGGGATTCTTGAAGCTACGGGAATGGTGGTGAAGCGGACCTACGACAAGCCGACGCCTCTAGGGCGGGACGTCGAGAGCAAAATCCAGTTCCTTCACACCGATACCATCTTTCCCAAGGCAGGCAAGGGATCCTGGGGCTGGCCGGATTACGACGTGTTCTCATGTGGCCTGTTGCTGAGGGCCCAATGCCTGACGGAGGTGCTACCCGAAACGCAGCGGGCCTGCCATTGGGACAGGTTTTGCTCGATGGATTACAGCCTCGTGGTTCAAAACTCCAGGCATGGCGATCCCACTTCGGCTCCCTTCCGTCGTGTTCACCTCGGGGGTCCCATGGGAACACTGTGGTTCTGGCCAGCCGACCGCATGGCGCACCGCGGTCTTTCTCCAAGTGGGCGCCTCCCGCTCGACCGTACTCGTCCTAAGCAGTTCTACTTCGTGATCTACTCCGCAGCCAGAGTGCGTACTAAGGGAACCATTGACCTGAATAACGCGGTACTCGGCAGCCCGCACAGTGTCATCTCGCAATATGGCTTGGCGTGCCGCATGATGTGCGTTGCGTGTGGAGACGAAATACGATTTGCGGGAGGCTACGACACCTTGCCAGGTGTTTGGGCGTGTTCCCTGTGCAGATCAGGCGTTCTGGGTTGTGACGCTCTGCGTACTATCGGAGCCGTGATGTGTGGTCCGTGCCAGCGTGTGCGGCGCGAAGCTGAAGTCCGGGCGCCACTATCCGCGCATGAGAAGCACCCGGGGCAGGCGGCCACATTGGCCGATTACTGCCAGTTAGACGAGGCCGAGGCGAAGCTGCATGCACTCCTGAATGTGGAGGACCTAGGCCTTGCTTGGAACAAACTCCGCGGGGTGCTCGGCGCTGAGGCGTGGGGACGCGCGGATGCCACGGTGAAGCACAGGATCGCCAACCTGACTTGGGGTGACGGTGAACATCCAACCGGTGAACGCCCGCCGGCGCGGCCTTTGCAGGACTCTGGCGACGGCATCACTGCTCTCTGGGACCGACGGGCTACCCGTGACGACGCATTCTCATCTTTTGACGATCACCAGTTGTACCGGGAACTGGGTGTCTGCTGCCCGGGCTTGCGTAGTGTCGTGTTCGGTATGCTTACCGCGTTGAACGCGCAGCGCCTGCGGACAGCCGGTATTCCTCTTGGCGCGGACAAGTCCTACAGGAAACAACACCTGTTCCATACGGACGCGGAGGGCGGGCTGCATGTGAACATACGTGTTGCTAAACTCTTGCAAAGTCCTGATCAGCTGGACCTGGGTTTCGCAAACAAAGTGGCGGCGAAGCTGTCGCACCGATGGGATCCCGGACATGCACGATCCCTCGTCGTGCGATGCGATTGTGCATACGAGACTGGTGGAGATGCGTCACGAGCGATGCCCGGCAAGTGCATCGTGCGGGCAAGTGCATCCCATAAAGACCATGGGGAGTACCGCGTGCGTGCTCTGGGTGCGTGCCGTAACCAACAGAGAAGCAAGGCAGCAGCCGAGCCTTCCATGGATCTCGCTTCTGAGGAGGCATTGCGAGCGGCAACCGCAAACGGTTTCCAGCCAAACGCTGTTCCGCCAAACTTTGCACCAAACTTTGCACGTGTTTCGTTCGGTACCGATGACGTCATCCTGATGCCCGTGGACCCCCGGGGGCGTATATTGGAGGCATCCTTCGACCATCCCGACGAGATTTTCCCTAATGTGCTGCCGTTAGCACGTCGCGTGCTGGCTCACGTGCATTGGCCGCTCGAGGGTAATGCAGACCGTTTTACTTCTCTCGCGGAGTTCGAGCAGGCCTTGGCCAAACACGGCCTGCGACGAGTCCAGACAAAAGGGGACGGCAACTGCTGGCTGCACGCCTTGGGTGTACACATTCCGGAAGTGCTTGAACAGGGTTCCTCCGTGAAGGTCCTCACAATGAACTTCCGTAACGCCATCTGCGCGTCGTACGATTTCAATCGGCAGCTTTACCCCACCGGGATGCTCGACGCTCGTCTTGCTGACGGAGGGCCGCCACTGCGCAGAATCCTGCTTACTGCCCAAGCGTACAACGAACCGCAGTTCCTCCATATCATTGCGAACATGCTTCGGCGAGTTATTCAGGTGTACACTCTGTGGCCGATGGTCGACGTGCCAGGGGTGGGGTGCAATGTTCCCACCGATACCGATGCTCTGGCAGGATACTTGCCGCCTTTCAGCATGAAATATATTTGCCCACATCCGTCACTGGGCTTGGCTAGCCGTGAACCGGTACGAGTCGCCCATTACGTTCAATTTAATAAGTTTCCTGGACACTACGAGCGGATCGAGGCATTTCCAGATCCAGGTAGATACCCGTGTACACACCGTCGTGAGGTACTGTTTTCGAATTGTCTCTAGGGGTATTGGGGTTCTTTGGTATGTGCGAGCTCGTATAGAGATTCTTTATCTGGTAATGTTACGAGTCACGCTGGTTAACACACAGGTGCACGGAGGGTTTTCTATGGGAGACGTATTGTTCCGTGCTCACCTTGTTGGAGGTTTACCGTCCGCACCTTGTTTAGACTCCTGTTGCTTGCATGCGACTACATGTTGTGCGCTTCCCGGTGGCATATCGTTCGCCAGGAAGTCACACGGTGTTCGTGTTGCCCGGCAGCACAACATATGTCGTTGTAGCCCGGCAGAGCATGTACGGCCTGGGGTTGCTTACCTATGCCTGTGATGTGTGTATGCACCAGAGGGAGCCATGGACCACACGCAGTAGTGTGCAGTACCCGGGGTGTCGCTCGTTACGACAATGGTTGGTGGTGCCGGTGCCGAAGGACGGAAAATGTTTCATTTGGGCCTTGGCGATGGCTGTCTACGGCACTCGGGATGTGACTCGTGGAGCCGTGGCGGTGATAGCGGCTCGCATTGCCTGGGGTCATACGCAGACCGGCATCCGGCACGAGCAACAACGCCAACTGTGCGAAGAATACAATTGTCACTGGGGATACTTGACGGGCAGGACACTGAGGATCTACTCGGAATGTAGATATGAGAATGTCCTCCCGCTGAGCCTCAGCACACCTTGTCACGTAGACCTAGTACAATTTAGAGGGAAGCGACCCTCCTTGTGTAGGATTTCCGAGCTACGTTCAATCGGGATCTCGGTACAGTACACCTGCTCAACGGATGATGAAGCTTCCATCGATCTAACCATCTAATCATCGTAAGCTCCTTGTTATATGGAATGTTATATGCTGGCGTGAAGCGATTCCAGAAGCTACTTGTTGCCAATCGTTTTGGGGACCCTTGTGGGGATCCCAAGTTCCCAATCCTTTTGGGGACCACTCGAGGGCACCTTGCGTTTACCGATTATCCGCTCGCTGCCTTGTACCCGCCGGTACACTTCGTGTTAGTGCATTCCAGCTCCCTATGTCATGGTGATGGTCCGTGCACGGGGCATATGTCGGGATGCAGGTCGAGTATCACACATACCTCGGTAGAGTGGGCTTGCATCGTTGGCAACTCATAAAACTGTGGGGACAAGAGGGTAGAGCCCAGCAGGGCTTTTGGCCAGAGAGTGATTCCGCCAGCTTCGGGGAGCACGCCCTTGCACTGTTGAATGACGTCTACGGTGAGAGTCGGCTACAGCATGCTCGGTATGCCATGGTCGGCGAGTGTCCTCTGACACCGGGAGCAAGCTACTTCGAGTTTGCTGGGGTGCCCCGTCCGGGTTGGGCGGTCCCTGAGTTTGGCGAAGGCTTGCTGCGTATACGTGTGTACACCACCCCCGTGGACGGCGGTGACTGCCATGGATGGTGGGGTGAGGTAGTGCTCGTCCGTGGTCCGTGGGCACACCCATGCCTTCACTACACTAACGCCTTCCAGTCGTTTTTCGTTACCAGTTTGCACCGTGACCTCACGGATGCCCCCACCGTTGCCAGCCCCCCTGCGGTTGGGGCTGTCTCGAGGGTATTGACACCCACCCAGCTTGGGGAACGTGTGGACGACGTGAATACTGTGTACTCCGCCTTCATAGCATGGCGTGGCTACGTCCGTCTTGTATGCTGTGCCATGTGCGGCCTGCTGGCTGCTAATCGAAAGTGGTGCCCGTGCCGACGTGTAGCGTACTGCGGCCCTAGCTGCCAGCGTGCTCACTGGAGAAGCCACAAGCCAGAGTGTGCGTGGAAGACGACGGCCGACAATAGCCAGGGAACTCGACCGGGCCTTTAGAGCAGCAGACTGGCATCTTACCACTTAGGAGGACCGCCCCCCTATCTAGCTGTAACAAAACACTTTTATATGAAGATAGTAATCTCCATTTGCCTGGTGGCCGTGTGCTGCCTACTCCATGATGTTCCGGTAGCGATGGATTGATGTCTTGCGTGATTCGTAATATCCCTGTGCACACGGATGTCATGGTTTTGCGGTGATAAAACTTCGTTATGATAAAACTTCGGACCCGCTGTATTGCATTGAATTTACCCGCTCGCGCTGGGGTGTGATGTAGGATCTGTGCATGATCTCCGCGATTGCATCCAATTCGGACGACACACGCCTTTGGGTTGATATGACAACATACTTGCAGCGAGTCGGCCGAACGTTCGTCAGAATCCGCCGAATGCGCCTTGCACGTGGCGCGGTGGGGAACCACATGACACTCCTGTTTCACGGACACACGTGGTTGGACAACGGACACACGTGGTTGGACACACGTGGGATGCCAATTAACAGATGGGGGCTTCTGCGCACACAAAACGCAGCCCTAGAAACTGCGGAGAGGTACCTGTTGAACGTCCCGCCTAGGTTGGGACCTGATAACGCCGCGCGCCTTATGTTGGGACCGCGTGTGGGCACGGTGTGTTCTTGCGAGGGGCTCCTCCCATGTCGGCAAGGGTTGTTCCTGGCCCTTGTGCTGACCACGGTGCGCACGATATTCCGGTTTGTACACGATTGGCGCATGCAGGGTGAGAGATATGGAAACATCATTGTGTGCGGTGTGTTGTACCCTCGGTGGTCGCGCAAAAGTTGGAAAACCGGTCATTTCCCTTCGGTTACTGTCATGGAGTTCGTGGGGTGTCTTCCAGGGGTGGGTGGTTTGGAAGGTGCGGGGGAGATCCTCGTGTTGTCGGATACCTCGGGGAACCCGTTCGAACCGGTAATGGTAAGCACGGGATGCAATGTTTCGCAGTTTGCACCGTTGGTGACATTTCGACTGTCGAGCGTGCGCTCGGAAAACGCGCACGGAGGACTGTATCCGTGGTACTACCGGTATGCGATGTTTCGTGCGGATGTTGGGCTTGGATCGAGGGCGGACGCGCAATCGCGCGCGCACAAGTGTTGGCGCACGATACTGCACATGGAGGAAAAGTGTTCACAGCCTGCTGTGGCATCGCGCAACGGAAAGAAACGGGATCCCTGTGCGCAATGTGGGGCGGACCGGCGGGCTGTTGTCGGCGGACGGAAGTTGTACAAGTGCAGCAAGTGTCTCTCCGCGGTGTATTGCGGCGAGGAGTGTCAGAGAGCACACTGGGAATCTACCCACCACCGGGAGTGTAAGGCGCTGGCGAAAGCTCAGTGGGTTAGTTATTCCTGGCTCTGGGCACGCGGGGAATGGTCGTCTCGTCCTTCATGCTGTGCCACGTGCGGCCAGCTGCCTGCTAATCGGAAGAGGTGCCCGTGCCGCCGTGTAGCGTACTGTGGCCCTATCTGCCAGCGTGCTCATTGGAGAAGCCACAGGCCAGAGTGTACGTGGAAGGCCCTCCGCCCTGCGCTGGACGGCGGAGTATGGATCTCATAGAAGCATAGTAGTTACAGTCTACCATTGTGGCGTGCCGGATATAGCGGACAACTCCTCTGCCAACCCCTCATCAGTGGTTACCTATCTAGCTGTAACAAAACACTTTTATATGAATAATATTGATCTCCATTTGCCTGGAGGCCGTGTGCTGCCTACTCGATGATGTTCCGGGAGCGATTGATGTCTTGCGCGCATCGTAATATCACTCTGCTCACGCGCGGACCGTGTAGCACGTCCGCGTGCTTTGAATGCAACCGCCGTTTACAATCGGCGCTCACTCCTTTCCGTGAAATCACCTAGAGCTCGACGATGGGGCACGCTCAAGCGAAGTATCGGCGGTAGAGGGGGCGGGGGCCGGGTTTTGTATACAGAAACGCAAACGGAAAAGTCATGAGTTTTGGCATTCAACCGTTTCCTTAGGCGCAACAAATCTCCCCGTCGGTCTTCTGGAGAATTATAGGCAGGCCATCAAGCAAGTACCGACTGGGCTCGTTTTGGCCACCGGCGCGTTTGCCCATAACGGCAAATGCCCCGAGTGGCAGGCGGCCAACTACACGGTCTTACGCGATACCATATACGCGAACGCATCTGGGTTCCACGTTTTGAGGACCATGCCAGAAAGCCAGGGGAAGAACGAGGCGAAGGAGCAGGTGATCGCGCAGCTAGAGATATGGCTGAAACAAAACCTGAAAAATCATAACGTCCTAACCTGGGTTAGGCACTGCTCATCCCAGGGCAAGTGCATCGCGGATTCCCCCGACCCGGCGTCCCCATGTGAAAAGTGCGAACCCAAGATTTTACAGCACCTGACAACCGTCTACCGCTTCGTGCAAACCAAGAACAGTCAGTTGGGGCATACCACCCTCGCGTTCCCTACCGAGAAGGAGATCGCTGCTATCAAGGCCCGGTTCCCCGAATTGTGGAAGAAGGCATGTCAGGGGACCGGCCCGAACCTGCCCGTCAATAGCGAACCGCCCCCTCCTCCAACAGCGCCAGCCCCGGCGTCACGGAGTACAGCCCTAGTTCATGTCACGAACGACGCGCCCCCACCTACTGCTGTGCGAGCCCTAGCGCCACCGAGCACTGCCCCGTCTGAAGCCGTGCAGGCCGCGGCCCCACGTCCAACAGGGCCAGCAAGGCCGGCGGTGTTTATCGGAAATGTCACACAGGAACTTCGTGCACACTGTCCATGGTTCATGGTGGACACGGTTTCCCGGACGGTACATGTGTCACCAGCCCCCCGGTACCAGGCCAATGTCAATCCCGAGTACCCGTGGATGCAGCACGTCGCAGACCTGTTGACGCTGCTGTGGCCAGCGGAAACCGGGACGTTGGCCCAGGCGCCGGCGAGTACGCTATTGCCGCCCCCTCCAGCCAGGGCGCCCCCACAGATTGCCACCGTTGATCTGGCATTCCCACCCCAAGAACCTCCCTCGATTCCCAGCTTGGTGCAGGCCGCGTCCACCGTGCAATCCTGGCAACCGACCGCCAAGGAAGGGGTCCAGCAACAGCCGCAGCGCGCCGTTGAAGCAGCAAAGCAGGGTGTCCTTGCACGGGACTGCCTGCAATCTGCCCCTCCCGCGGAACCCGCGGTGTCCCCGCTGAGCCACGGTCCGGTGGTTTTCCAAGAGAAGCCTTCCGACAGTGGCCCACAGGCCCCCGCTAACAACCCATCACCTGTACAGACCCCAGAGTTTGAGCGCAGCAGGAGAGTCACGATGCAGAGGAACAAAGACAGGATGAAACCTATGCTCGAAGCGGCAAGACAGTTGCAAATAAACGCCCTGAGCGCGGCCGACTCCACGCCGGCAGCAGGGCTGAAATTGCTGAACGAAGTATCCGACGAGCGTCTTCTGGAGCACATGCAACGTCTGGCCGCGGATGGCAAGCTCCAAGCAATTACTTACAAGAACGTGCTGGAAACATTGCCGCAGCCTTACACATTCGGCGCTTACAAGCACTTGCCACCGGTGCTGGAGAAACCGATGAACTCAGCGCTCACGGTTGCCTTGAAGACACGGGTGGCGGCCAACGCTGCCATGTCCCTCCTCCAGCAGGCAATCAGTAAAAAGCGCAACGCCCCCCCTACAGTCCCTCCGCGACAGAGCAAGGCGCGGACGGCGTCTTCTGCAGGGGCCACACGCACAGCCAGCGCCCCTCCAGCCGACAGTCGCCAGGTGCAGGTGTCCGGGCAAGGCATGCCCGAGCTGATTGAGAACATACGGCTGAAGGCCCTCGAACGCGCTAAGAAGAACCGTGTTAAGGACCTCCCCAAAGATGCTGATGTAACGAAGTGGACCAAGGAGATGAAGAAGTCCTTGGACGGGAAGTGTAAAGGGATCGCGTGGGCGGACAACGTGTACGGAGCAATGTTCGAAATGGAGCACGCGGGCGGTGTCCTCTCCGGCTCAATTGGCCGATCAGTGCATGCCCTCACCAACGACGAATGGTCAAGCGACCATGATTACTACTTCATGGTGGCGGGGCACGATGACGGCAGCCACCTCCCCGTAAAAGTAGCCGCGGTGTACATGGAGTTCGCTCCCTTCCATGCCGAGTTTGACTCTCGCCCTGAGAACAAGAATCAGCTTGCCAAGATGCACGTGCGCACCGTGCCGAATGTGCACGTTTCCGAGGAGGGGCTCGTGTACATCACCTCTACCGGAGAAGCGTTGCCTATGGACAAGCTGCCGGAGCTGCTAAAGAAGCGTTCCACGGTCCCGGATGCCTTGCGCCTCGACCTGCCGGCCGAGGCTGCTTCGAGCGGCCAACGACGACAGCCGCGGACTGCAACCAGGTGCGTGACTCACTCTCTTTATTAGTGTGTTGGCAATTCCTCGAATCAAGTCGGCCTACAGGTGTTTTAGGGTGAGAGTGGGTGGGGGGGCTGATACAAGATGTGCCCCACGCTTTCCTTCGCAGGCTTGCAGCCGAGGATGTGTGAATTTGAAGCTTCACCCGAAACGAAGACATGTGCCGCGGAAGTCCGAAGAGATGCGGCGCGGCAGATCTGCGCACCTCTTAAAGCAAGCTGAGACGGCATGTTGTATACAGTGTGTAGGCAGTAGTACTGTAGTTAGTACCTGGTGGAATGCGCGCCGATGGTACAGCCAACAAACTTATACCTGTTTATTTGTGGATGTGATGAACCATGCCGAAAGCTGCTTCGGGTCAATCACCGTAACACCGGGTATATTGTAATTGCGATATGGTATGGGACTCCGTCTTAAGCCGTGAACACTGGTGCTGAGAGCGGTGCTGGCACCTCGTGCACCTGCGTCACGGCACCTGTTGCATGTTGCATGTGTATAATACCACCATACGGCGCGCACGCACCCTGCCAGCATGTGTGCAATGCATGAATCAACTGAGTGGCCAGCGCACGCACGGCACATGGACTTGCGGTGCATGTTGATGCCTTTATTTTCGTATCCAACACCCTCCTTCCTCCATTGCTCTATTTTTCAGGGACTCTCCTTCCCCGACGACGCTGTGATTCAGGATCGCTTGAAGGCCATGGGTGCAAGCGAACGTCCGAGAGTTTCAACGTTTGGTGTGGATAATGGCTGGATCCCGCGATCTGCCCGTGGTAAGGACCAAGCTATGGCGAAGCGCGACCTGGTCAATCAGCTCGCTGGTCGTCTGCCGGACCTCGGGTACACAATTGACGACAGAGGGCGCATCAAGCCCCGGCGGGAGGCAATGCCACCCGAGGATGGCGGACGCCCTGGTACAGCTGAAGCCCCCCGACAAGCAGCCACCCGACCTGCTGCTGGTGAAGCGAGCGCCCCCTCCACCACTTGGGATAGCAGTCACGTGTCCGACCAACGCCTACTAGACTTGGCGCGCCAAGCACACAGCACGTCGGACATCGTGAAAGAGAGGCAGAGCATCCGTTCCGTCTTCACCTTAGAAGACTTGCAGATGCCAACGACGACGGCGGGGAAATGGCACAAAGAGCCAGAACGGAGGTCAGACGTGCTTCTCGCACGCATGCGCCGCCTTGGAGTGGCGCTCGATGCCAGGAACAGGGTGTGCGGTGTGCCGGCACCCTACGGGGAGACTGGATCGTCTGACGTCCTCCTCAGTTGTGATGAAGGGCAGGACGTGGTGATGGAGGAACCGGACACCAGAAGCCGTACTGATCGGTGGCGTAGCGGCAACTTGGTAGGTGGCGCTGGGACAAACGGTAACCAGGTTAACCACGACATGAGGGACCTGTTGGCGGCGGATCTCAATTGCCCACTGCAGCAGCTGCCGGAGTGCACGCTGATGTCCGGCCTGATGGCATTTGGGGAAATGTTCTGCGGATCGGTGCCCTCCCCGGCTGAGAAGGAATACTGGGAGGAGGCGAAGGAGAACCAGGACATCGTTGTGGAAGATGTCGTAGAAGCTCTGGAAAAGACCCACCTTGTGGCGGACGAAGAAATGAATACGCCTACAGAGGATATGCTTGATCTGCCAGACTTCTTGTTTGAGGTATGCAACCCGCCCTGCCCATACTGGCACCAAAATGTTTCCCCTGTAACCCACTAACGATGCGTGAGCGAGATAGAGCGTAGTAATATGACGGGGAGCGCTGGTGGTGTGACTGCCATTGTAAGCAGGAGTTGGCAGTGCTGGTGGAAATGAATACCGAAGTCAGTATCGCGACGGAGTCCGTGCAGGGCATTGTGCTGGCCCTGCAGCCTGAGCCCGACCCCGCGATCACGTTGTGTGTGACGGACGTGCCAAACCTAGCAGCAGGAAAGCAGTCGCAACCGCTGGTCACGCACGGGAAGGCGAGTCCGAACGGGGTGACCGTGCAGGAGGCCGTATGGTACTTCATGGATATGAAAAGGCGACAGAGGTGGACTGATGACCATTTCGACACCTTCCTGAAAGTCCTGAAGATGCTCCTGGGCGGCAATACTTGCAACCTGCCGGGATCGCTATGGCACATGAGACGGGCGCTCGGTGCGGAGAGCGTATGGGACTATGCGATACACGTGTGTCCCAAGTTCCACCGCAATTTCGCATGGCAAAACGGGGAGGGAAAGCTGGGGAAGAGGGTGCAAGAGGTATGCGGCGTGCCCACGAAGCGTGGGGCGGATGGCGAGCCCACGGAGTGGTGCACGGAGGAGAGGTACGACGTTGTTAAAACGGCGCGCGGGGAGGAGTATCGTCCCAAGGAGTACTACTTCTATTTCACCGTGAAGCGGCTGGTGCGGCGCTGGATGATGGACTACGACTTTGCTAAGCAGCGTGCGAGTCCCACGGCCAGAGCTCCCGAAAACGCTTGTGTCATGAGCAGCCCGCACGGGCTACGAGTAAACGAGCACCCTAGCGTCGGTGGCAGACTACTGCGTGAGACGCCGAGCGGGAACCAGGAGAAACCAGGGGTATTACGAACTGGGATGGGCATCGAATATGGAGAGGACGACGGGCAAGCAAAGAAGCATGACAAACAGTGCGACCCGTGCCGATGTCCTTACTCCTTGTAACGGACGAGTGCCGCGGCTGATCGTATACGAACGTTGCCGATGGGCGATGCGAGATGGGTGAAAGGACCGCAACTGACTAGCGCGTTGCCATCGCAGGAATTGGTCCACGCGGTTCGGCGCGTTGCGAAGTGCGGACCTTCCTCCCAAGGTAGGTAGTGCGTAAAGCCCAACCCGCGGTGAACATCTACACGAGTGTGTGCGCACGGAGGTGTGACGCTCCAGCGCGGCTTGAAGAGATCATAGGCTATTGCGCTTGACTGCGTGTGCAATGGAGGGTATGCGCAGGAACGTGTGAAGATGAAGCACTGCGGTGTGATCTCGATTGCCCCTGGCCCACGTCAACACTGGAAGGACGTCGACGTGTTGCTAGAACCCATGATGGAAGAGCTGAAACAACTGAGTAAGGGCCATGCCGATGCTGACCAAACCCCTTTCAGGGTGTATGACGGGTACTTCCAGGTGTGGCATGAACAGTTCAGCGTGTTCCTGATGTTATGCTACTGCGATACGATTGCGCGTAACGACTTGGGGAAGTTCGCTCCCGTGGCGGCAAGGCGCAACGACTTCAAAAGCATCTGGGAGGCCACTAAGGGCCCTAACGGAAATGGCATGTACTGCTTGGGCTATGCGAACCCCATCTCGCAGACATACTTGGACGAAGGGGAGGTGTTGTATGCCAATGATCCGAGTGTGTGGTTAACCAAGGAGGACCACAAGGAACTGGTGAGGCTGACCGCGGAGGATGGTGTGGATCCGATGCGGACCGGCCGATATGCAGCCGGGCCGTTAGAGCAGCTGGACTACTTTGACCCCATCTACGGGTACGTGCTGCCGTTCATGCACATGATGTGTTACGGCGTCATCAAGAAGTTCCTGAAAATGCTGCGAAACAAGGTGAACAATTGCCCAAACACGTGCTATTTCTCACCCATGCAACTGAAGCAGTTGCAGGCCAACGGAAAGGGACTGACCGCGCCGCATGACATGCACCGGGAGTACCAAGACTTCGTGCAATACGCGGGTGAGCACCCGGATCTAACCACGGATACCGACACCCATCACCTTGCATGTGCCTTGTTTAGTAGGAACGGGCGTGGCAGATGCGCCAACCTTATTCCCCCGGTCCGCGTGCAACCATGTTTGTGTGCACCGGCAGGGAATGGCCACACCTACTAACCGTAGGGATGAATGCTACTACAACCAGGTACATATGTATGCACTGTTGTTAGTTTGTTGGTGTCTGACCGCGAAGGGTCTGAAAAACCGTGTATCTTTAAGAGGAAGATGGGAAGATAGTGAAAGAGAGTCTAGTGTGTGGCATCTCGGACTTTCACCGAGAACCTCCAAAGTAACCGATAGGTTTGGCGCTCTAGAAGTTGAGCTAATGCCACTAGAAACTATCAAACTGAAAAAACTGTAGCCTACATCGTAGGGTTGCGAAGTGAGAACCCATTTTCCCGATAAATTACTCAAACCATACGAATGATGTGGCTTCTATTCGTATGGTTTGAGTAATTTATCGGGAAAATGGGTTCTCACTTCGCAACCCTACGATGTAGGCTACAGTTTTTTCAGTTTGATAGTTTCTAGTGGCATTAGCTCAACTTCTAGAGCGCCAAACCTATCGGTTACTTTGGAGGTTCTCGGTGAAAGTCCGAGATGCCACACACTAGACTCTCTTTCATTATCTTCCCATCTTCCTCTTAAAGATACACGGTTTTTCAGACCCTTCGCGGTCATCTCCGGTTGGTGTCATTTCATACGCGGGGAGGATGCACCGGTTGCCTAAGATCTGTAAAAGGCTCGCTGTTGCAGGGAACTACACCATGGAGGACATGCTGAACTTTATCTTGATTTTCAGTCCGATGGTGTTCATGGATGTTCTGAAGAACTTGAATCCGGAGTTGGACAAGGCTTGGTGGACTTTGCGGCGGGCGGTGCTCTACTTTATGAGAGGGCCTGCAATAGGATTGTGTGGGGACCTCCAGTCCCGTGCGGAGCCCCGGAAGGAGGCCGGGAAAGAGCTGTGGGCCTTTGCGGTGATTGTGGAACAGCAATGCCCCATGAACATGTTGACGTTGAATCTGCGCATGGCGGTCGTTCACTTGTGCAAGCAAGAGGAGGAAACCGGCGTGGTGAGCAGCACCAACGAGCTCTGGGTCGAGCGTCTCCTGGGCGACAGCAAGGGGGTGGTGCCAGCCCCGGTCGGAGGTAAGGCGATCGACACGTGCATAGCGAACGCGTATCTCACGAAAGAGGCGGTGGACGACATGGCGTGGAGCTACGAAGGGATCCGCTTCCTTCCGGACATGCTCACGGAGATGGCCATGGCCAAGGGCGGCGAATACCATGATTCTGGGACCACCCGGGCTGACGATTCCTCCAAGGTGTGCCATCTCCTTGACACCGGCCACTATCTCGTCCGCGACGGTGTACCAACCGCTGCGTTGGCAAACGAGGAGGGGGGTCGTCTGCA
Source organism: Cymbomonas tetramitiformis (assembly GCA_001247695.2). Taxonomy (NCBI): domain Eukaryota; kingdom Viridiplantae; phylum Chlorophyta; class Pyramimonadophyceae; order Pyramimonadales; family Pyramimonadaceae; genus Cymbomonas; species Cymbomonas tetramitiformis. The sequence continues at coordinate 20,640 of LGRX02028642.1, forward strand.
CCGGGAACTGGTGGGGTGCGTCCGATCCCTTTTTAGCGATCATGCAAGCCCTTCCCTGGATGCAGCCATGGACGTCCTTCGATTCTCGCGCATGCGAAGAGGCGATGAAGACTTCACATCCCGGGTTTACACCCGGGCAAAAACGCGTATCTCCTTCAACGTGGCTTTGAGTACATGCGCGGCCGACACTTTTGAGTACGGCACCGTGGAGGCTTACTACTTGATCTTCCTGAAGCGTTCCGCCGAGAACTCCGCCGCCAACGACACCGTGTGCCGCCTGGCTATGGTGACCGCCTACCCCACTGTTGAGGACCTTACCATGAACAGCCGGGGCGTGTATGTGTGCAACGAGGCAGAAAAACGTACACTTCTCCTACCGGTAAGCCGTCTCGAAACCAAGGTCATTATCCATCGCCCACCTGGAAACCGCGTACCTCTACACGCCACTTACCTATGGCCGGGGATGAAAGCGGTACGTTGCAAGAAGCAATAGCGCAAGCTACCTCATGAGCTCCGCGCAGCAATCGAAGGAGGACACCGAACGCCAGCGCAGCTTCATCAGCTCCGTCCAATTGCTCTGTGTAGCTAGCGAATGCCTGCTTGCCACATGGAACGAATCTGTTCCAGTGGTACTTTTAGTAGCATCGGCAGTCCCTCTTAGCATGCCACGTGGAACAATCTGGAATTTCTGTTAATAGCTAGTGGTGCTAGTGTAAATAGACATGCCACGTGGAACAATCTGGAATTTCTGTTAATATCTAGTGGTGCTAGTGTTAATAGTCATGACACGTGGACGATCCGGTCAAATCTGTTAATTTATGACCGTTTACAGTCAGCCAAGTGTTAGTATCCGGTAAAACTGTTAATCCGAGTGCCACGTGTATGATTCCTATTAAAAGTGTTAATTTTCTGTTAATATTCCTTACATGTGTAACGATCTCGCGAGGGGGGCCTATTTCAACTCCCTCCGGCACCCCTCCGATTAAGTGTTAACATTCTGTTAAAATTGTGTTAATTTAACATTCTGTTAACATTCTGTTAACAATCTGTTAACATGAATTATATAATTCCTTAACTTTCGCCCAAGCCAATCATTATCTACCACCGGGATTTATAACACCACTATTAACAGTTCCTACCCGTTAACACTTTTTAACACATAATTAACACTTTTTAACACTTTATTAACAGAAATCCTCAGTGGTGTGAGTTGAAGCGAAAGTCGTGCGAAACCCATAGCAAAAGTCGAAAATATATATATTGTGAGGATAAATGTGGAGCTATAATACCTGCAGATGGCAATGCTTTCAAGGTAGTAAGTAGCAGATGTTTGAAGGTATGGTTGGAGGTGCGTATGTTAGAAGAAACAAGGGGAAATGAATCTTCAAGGGTCGGGCAAGAGCTTTTGTACCTGGTCGTGAGTGGACCGCGGGTCGTGCAAGAGTAGTGTACTTTTGGTCCAATCAAATTCGTATATCTCGCACATGCGGGATCACTTAGTCGCCAATTCCCGTATGCAAATATGGGCACATCCATGTGCAATTTAGGTCAGTATGCACGGTACACGTTTATGGATGTGCATATGTCCCAGGACGAGCACGTGGACTATGGAAATTTATTCAAAATACACCAAATATTTGTCTATGATGTCTTCTAGGCAAGAGATTTCGATCATTTCACAGTGCTAAGGCTACTATATTGCTGATACATTGGAATCTATATCTTCAATCCACAATTATTTGCGGTACTTGTAGGTTTTAATTCCCTCGATAGCGAGGTAACGTTGACGGCAATGTTGACGCTCTATCGGAGAACATAAATGGCAGAGCTTTATTGGTCAAGGCAATTGCATCGCACGCAATATAGGTCGATTTCCTCTTCTCGTTGATGCCGCGGAATAATAAGCGCCCAAGTGACGTCGATTGGAATGACCAGTGTCCTTGGGGTAACCCATTCGTTCCCTATTGGGCTCTGGTCGGGATAAAGTTCCGGTTCTTGAAGGTCAAAAAACATGTATTTCCGAATTCTCCAGGTGTAGCGCCACCAAACGATCCCTAAGTCCTGTCGGACATGTCTGTCCTCGTAGGGGATGTTTAAGAACTTACATATCATCCAGCTGTCTACATTGCATTGAGGACATCGCATGTGGACCATTCCATGTGTATTGATAGCGTCTGCAGTGGCTTCATCGCGATCGCGTGTCCCATAAACTCCGAATCGTAGAATTGAAGGCATAACGTGGCCACGATATTGCAGGATTTTATACCTGTAGATAACAATGCTTGCAAGGTGATTAGCAGTTGAAGCGAGCGTCGCCCATAGCAAAAGTCGAAAATATAAATTGTGAGGATAAATGTGGAGCTATAATACCTGCAGATGGCGATGCTTTCAAGGTAAGCAGCAGATGTTTGAAGGTATGGTTGAAGGTGCGTATGTTAGAAGAAACAGGGGGAAATGAATCTTCAAGGGTCGGGCAAGAGCTTTTGTACCTGGTCGTGAGTGGACCGCGGGTCGTGCAAGTGTACTTTTGGTCCAATCAAATTCGTATATCTCGCACATGCGGGATCACTTAGTCGCCGATTTTTTAATCAAAGACAAAAACACAACCGAGGCAGAAAACCCCATACACAGGCACATCAGCATATCGGCAAGAAACACAAGCCATTGACGAATGAACATTATACACTTCTACCACATTGTTAACATATGTTTAAGTATACTATTCTTATCGAAAAGTAGTCGAAAATCTAACCCTCGGGAGGTTGCAATCCTAAGTCTTACTCGAAATCAAAGTGGAATCAAGATAACATTCTGACTCGTAGCCGCCGTGGTTTCGTTGACGGTAACGTTACGGCTGAACCTGTCGGAACTTGAACCGAAAGGCAAGGTCGTTTCGAAACACACATCGAAAATACCCCAACGTGCATTTGTTGCCTTCCGCATTCCTGCACATATAACATTCATTGTAGTTCCTCCACAACATTCGAACAGTCATACCATGAGGAAGATAGTCAAAATTCCTCATTCTCATTCTGGGGGCAGTAGGGCATGTTGCATACATGCCAAGAACATAGGCAACAATACATTCTCGCTTGGATGGCATGGTTGGATGAGGTGGCAGGTGAAGAAAGAAAAGTGCCAAGCTGAAAAGTGAGTTGTGAGGACAAGGTAGGTGCTTAAATATCTCAGTAGTGTGGCCGTCGTGATTTCAGTTGGCCAATCAAATGACCTCTTTCAGGTGGGTCGGATCGAAGGCCCGCATGTCACAAACATAGCATGTCACAACATTGGAAATGTGAAACGTCGATAACAATTTCATTCAAAATATGTTCGAATACAATTATATTTAACGGTGTTCCAACGATAAGTCAATTTGCTCAATGACAAAGCTATATGCTGTCGCTACATAGCATCAATTCATCCGACGGAACTTGACCCAAGAGCTAAGCTCCTCTCTGAACACACGACAAAAAAGGCTGAGTGAGCATTCCATGCCTTCGCCGTCGACGCATTGTGTATTGTAGTTCTGCCACAACGTTTGGATAGTCATACCCGGCGGAAGAAGAACTGTATTGCTGCATGGGTAAGACTCCCCGTGATTTTTGGCAAACTGGTCGATGTATGTGAAAACAGACTGCCGCTTGGATGGCATGACTATGGTAGAAGTAGAAGCAGGTGCGTCGCTGACGGGAAAAGGGGGCAAATGAGTAGTTTAGGCAAGAAATAGAGCTTATGATCTTGGAAAGTCTTGGACCTGCCGAATTATTAGCCTATCAGATACCCGGTACTAGTCCGCTCGGATCGAAGGACCTACAAGTACATATCTACTATTATTTTGCGACGAAGGCGTGGCTGCGAAGTCCATGATTATCCTGTCTGCATTGCCAATCATTCTATGAAAGCAACCTCTGAAGTATGCTTTTCGGGCACCTTAACTTGCAGATGCACATCATCAACCGACCAAACGGAGTGAGACGGTAAAATGGATAAGAATATACAAAATCTGGAGCGTGTAAGTTGGAGTGTACAAACCCCATTCTTGCTGTATACTTCTGAAAGTGAGGGGTTTTGAAAATTGTGGCGTCCCGCATTTCAATGCGCACCGAGGTAACGATTTGCCCGCCAGATATCTGTTGTCTCACGACGGGGCGACCCTTTGGCCGACCTGCAAAACATGCGACGCATTGGATTTCCCAAAAGGCTAGAAACTGCAGGTAGTCCCCATAGGACCAAGCACTCATGGAATTCCGTTCTGCTGGATGCCGCGTATCCCCCGGGTACTTAAACAAAGGTCGGCATCTTGCATATGGCTGTCCTAATATATGACCCTTGCAAAACGACAGAAAAACTTATGCCGTGCGTAATCACCTTTCCGACAAGTTTGGGGGGCTTTGCAGTAATTCGCAAGATAGCAGCCGGTACACGTTGCAAGTTGTGAACGATCTTGAAGCCCGCAGTGCAGGCAAACTGGGTACAAAAATTTCATCCGTAAAGGCAGATTATCATGCACGCTTGCGTCATACATTTGAAATTGTATCTTATGTTCCTCTTCCATCGATTTCTTGAGCGCTAGTTCTGAGGGCGAGGACTCTTCAGGGAACCATAGTAACCAAACGTTTTTATCTGGATTTTCCTTCCGCAAAGTAGCAAGTATTGTTATTGGAATTGATTGAACTGAGATGGATGGGAATAAAGGTGCGTCGATGAAGTGTCGAGCGGGGAAATGATTTTGGAAGAGAGGGGAATAGGTTTCATACCTCAATGGTCGTCGTGGTACCGCTCAACTTCATTTAACCAATATAATCAGGCAATCACAATGAAAGCGGAGGCATGTCACCCGCCCCATAAATGACATCGGTTCCACAACAACATATGTCGCCAATACTTTTGGAGAATATACTTTATTTACAATTGTCATATCAAGATATACCATACGTGTTTCATCAGCGTACTTCTGCACTGAGACAATAGGTTATTAAGACTATCAAAAAATAT
>LGRX02028643.1:0-10100 GCA_001247695.2 Cymbomonas tetramitiformis
AAGATCGAGAGCTTGGAGTTCGATCCATCATGAGCTTCAGGGTCAGAGCGTATTCTTCATTTTAGAGCAAAAAAATTTAGGAAAAATATAGGTGCCTTCTCAAAATGGGAGGAAAAATATAGGTGCTTCCTGGAAAAATTTCAAAAAAAAAAATAGGTGAATTTAGGAAAAATATGGGCCAAGGGCAATGTGCCGGCCCCAACCATCACCCCCTCCCCCACCCCCCCCACCCCCCTCCCCACACCAAGCTTTATCATATTTAATAAGATTTGATTTATTTTATTAATGTGGTGGGGAAGATAGGAAGTAAAAATCAACTATGGGGGGCGGGCGGGTGGAGGGTGTTTTTATTATTATTTCGGCAACGGAATAAAATCGATAGGCACGATTTCTGCGATTAATCGATAAAACAATATCGGGCGTCAATACCCGACTTTTATGTCCATGGATCCGTCCGGCTCCTCCCCCACCCCCTGCGCGGCTATCGACATATCCAACCTCCCCCCCCTCCCCACCTTCCCCCCACCATATCGCCCTCGTCTCCATACCAGACAGTATGTTATAAATACAAATATAAATATAATACTTGTGTATATTATGACGTACAGTAAATATATTAGATTCCGTAATTTCTTTATATAATTATATGATTATACGATTATATGCTTTAAACAATAATACAATAATATAATTGTATGCTTTAAAATATAGAATGGACTTTTCACGTTTTCAGTGAAGATGGCATGGGACCTGTGGTAAATTCCATATTTAAGTACATGGGAAAACTGTAGAAAACGACAAGATTTTGTACAAAGCGACATATGAATTTCCGTGAGGTAACAGTTTTCCCGCGAGCGACAACGCGTGACGACTGACGTGGCGTGAGGAAGCGATTTCGCCAGAAATCGCCGGCGACACGAGCGTGGCAACGCTTGTGTCACGCCTTGATGAGGTCAGGTCGCGATTTCAGGTCACCATGACGCGATCAGGCCATGACATCCTTCCCACCTGGTGTTGGATAGGCTTTATCTGTACAGGTAAGGTCCCCATCACCCCATGCATGATTCATGCGTGGAAGGAAATGAGGGATTGCTGATGAAGCCAGTTGGAGAAGTCCACGGGGTCAAAGAGATGAAAATGTAGTACTCCTCGTCCACAGATGAAGCCGTGCCAGAGTGTAGCGGCACACCACCGATCGCACCGCCCGTGCTAAGGGGCGCTGGGGCGGGAAAATCATTCGCGGAGGAAAATGTCGAAGTACCCAAACCTCGATTGTTGAATGACGGAGTCGCCTAGGTCGATGCCGCACCCAGGTATACACCTGCACATACTGAAGCAGCACCACCGACCGGTGGAGCCGCTGCGGCACCCATGCCGACGCGACACCACCGAACGTCGCAGCGGTGAGCGGCACGGCGGTGGCACACATGATGAAGAGAGCGCATACCGCCAGAGATGTTAGGGCGGAGCGCCCAAAACCCAAAGGAGTTCTACCGGAGCTCAACGTAGGCTGCGGCGGCGGGAGAATGCCGTTGGCATCGTCAGAGTCGGTATCTGACCTTGCGTCCACGGACACCGCGGAGCCCATGCGGTGCATAGCGAGCTGCGGTGCAGGGTCACGGGCGGCAAAGGAGAACTCGCCCAGGCGGGATATCCGGTCCGCAAAATACAGGTCCGGCTCATGCGCATGCAAGCCAGGCACGGGTCGCGGCCCGCCGTCAGACACCACCGATGGGGGACCGGCGGAGGCCGCGGGCGGAGGTGGGGGCGGGTTTGCTGCGGTGTTGTCGATCTTGAAGGAGTTGATGTTGATAGCACCACCAACCCCGCAGACCCCAAAAATATTTGCCACCGGGCCAAATAGGAATACAAATTTATGCCACCGGGCCAACTCAGATATTAGATTATGTTGAGATTCAGTAGTTCAGTACCACGTATGACGTATGACAGTAATAGTGATAGTACAGTGACTTCCTACCTGTACTCAGTAGTTCGACTTCGGTAGCTTAGACTGTGACACACGATATGATTGCCTAGTGACGGCCTCAGAGCTTAGATAGCCTGAGAGTCGTGTGTTCATTACCTTCATTTCGGTCTTTTGAGATACCCGATTGCCTCGCTCAAACCCTACGGCGTTCAGCGTTTTCACTGTGTCACTAGGACATTCTAGTAGATTAAGCCACCGGGCCAAATATACTCTTGTTCCCGGAGCTTATGGACTAAATTAGACTTAGGGTTTGTAACGTTATGGGGTCCATAAGTCCATAAGTCCATATTTCTCCGAGCCTCTTCGATCAACGACTGTAACGTCGACCCTCGCGTGTCGCGCAGGCCGCGTAGCGGCCGCGCTCGGAGAAACTCTGGGAACAAGAGTAGGGAATAAAAATTGTTGCCACCGGGCTATCTCACAATTTACCCTATAATATCAATCACAATACAGACAATGAACGCTGACTGAACCATGACCACGACTGACTCTGACAGTGTCATCATCTCGCTTTGCCATTCGCGGTTTGTTTTTTTAAGTAAGTAAGTAGGGTCAAATGAATATATACTTTTGGCTGACGCAGGCGGAGACTTTTTGCTGCGAGAAGCTCTCTAATACTGAGATACACTGACATTCCAGCGGAACCCATAGCCGCCATAGCACTGGGCTAGGGTGACCAGGGTGAAACTACTCTTGTTCCCAGAGTTTCTCCGAGCGCGGCCGCTGCGCGGCCTGCGACACGCGACGAGGGTCGACGTTACAGTTGATCGAAGAGGCTCGGAGATATGTATGGACTCCATAACGTTACAAACCCTAAGTCTAATTTAGTCCATAAGCTCTTGGAACAAGAGTAAGGGTGAAACTCGTGAATAATGGTAGTGCTAGTCCAGGGGTACTAGGGGGTAAACCCCCAAAAACGTTAGTGCAGCCAGCTAGGCCCGTCGAACCAGGGGTTCTCGAAAAAAAAAACGATAGCGGTGTTATCCAGGGTCTCACCCCCGGCATTGCCTCCCTGTCCTAAATGCATTTATCCCTAGAATATTCTTTCTATATATCAAGGTATGGCTTACGCGCGAGGTCGAGTTTACACAAAACTTCTGATTTTCTAGATCGTGAGATATAAGCGATTTAAGTATCCGCTTAAGTATGGTTAAGTATGGGAGATAACTGAGCGGTATCGAGCATAACTTTTCAATGCCTGGGTCAATTGTATACCCGGAGCGCGCAATATGTTTAGATTGCTTTGAGCGACAGGTTTATCGAATAAAAATATTTTCGGAAGTTTTGTGTAAAGTCGACCTCGCGTAAGCCATACGTGATAATAATTCGCGTGTCAAACAGAAAAACGTGAATGCAATAATCCTAAATTATAAATGAATTATAGAAAAGTATTTTCAAAATAAACGGTGAAACCTGAATCGAGGATTTTAAAATCGGAGGATCCCAAGTCCCTCCCCCCCAGCCCTTCCCGGCCTCGAGAGCCCCAAGTCCCCCACCCCCACTTTCGCCGCGCCGACAAGTTAGTCCCCCCTGCCACTGGCAAAGTCAACGGCTTCCCCATACTTAAGCCATGTTTCCCGTCTACCGCGTCGACAAGTCCCAAGTCCCCCCCACCCCCCACTTTCCGAACGCGACCAAGTCGGAAGTGGAGGGGGGGTATTGTGGTTTTCGCTCCGTATTTTGAAAAATACTTTTTTTTTTCCTAAATCGTAAATGCATTTGTATAATTAATAATAACAATTTATACAGCACAAACATTGAACGCTGACTGCACCAGCATCAGCACCATCAGTGCACCATCATCATCACCATGACCAAGACTGACTCTGACACATCGGTCTTAAATAACGCAGAGCGAATTCATGTTTGCCAGGCACAACATGGTTGGCGACACACCACGAGCGTGATGTGTAGTAGCATGTCCATTTGAATACACACTTTAAAATGTTAGTACGGTTTTACATCTAGGTGTTTCGAGTGTCGCGTTATTTCGCCTAGTTATTCGTAGCTTTCCTACTTTCCTACTTTCCTAACTGTTTGCGGCGCCGTCAACTGCCTTCTTCAAGCCGTTTGAAACATCCACCGCCAAGGACTTGAGAATCATCTGGTGTCGTGCATCGCATGTGGCAGCGAGGTCCGTGCCCGCTAAGAGGTATTTGACGTACTCCTTGACGCCGAATTCCCAAAACCCCCAATACAAGGCCGTGTTCGCCGGGTTGTACTGCACATCCGGGTTGTAGGAGGCCCCACCCCGCAAGGCCAAGTTCGCGGAGAAAACAACCCTAGGCGTGCGATCCGAGTTGGCGACCCCTTGGTGTACCCCGCCGACAAGAGCGCAATCGCCAAACTGCACTCGCGCCTTTCCGCCAACATCCGCGGCGAAGGCATCGAGGTATTCCTTGGGGAACATGAGCGGACACTGCTCCAAGAAGTCCCTATCGCAAGCAAGCTTGTCGGGGGTGCTTCCTTCAAGGTTGGATGCGCCCAATCGTTGGCACAACTCATCGACGGCCATGTGCGGGGCGGTACAGATTCTTGTCGGAGAGGCTGGGCCAAGATGACCGATAACCGCCAAGTGATGGGCGGGTGCGTCGAGGGGTGTGTTCAACGGTTGGTCCAGATGCCATGGTTGCCAACCCGATAGGGTCGAGAGAACGACCTCCTTCTTGCCCCTGGATTTCTGCTGCACCAGGTCCATGTTGATAAGAAAAGCAGTATTCTCAAGTAGGTAGTCTCCCTTAACGCGTTGAAGGAGCTGCTCCTTGAGGGTGTCCACGAAGATGTCTAGATGCTTTCGGTCTTCCTCGAGCAGGACGGTATCATAGAATTCGGTTTGCAGCTTCGAGCTTCCGCTTCCCGCAGAAGAGTGGAAAACCTCAAGTTTGCCCCCGGTCAAGGGTACAACCCCCGGTGGCAGTCTTTCCCAGTTCTTTATCTTGTCCAAGGCTTCCGTCCACATGCTCGCGAACCGCTCTCGAAGATGGGCGTCCGTAGCTTCGGGTAAAGCCAAGGTAAAGGGCGCGGCGAAGCCGATGGCGGTTTCGCGGTTGAACTCGTCCAGCTGCTTTGTGCCTCGCCTGCGGCCGGCGCATCGATAGCATCGCAGCTCTTTATGCATGCGCTTCCGGGTGCACCTCTCCCCGGGGACATGGCTGGGGTTGGCATCCTTGCATATTACAAGTTGACCCTTCTTGTCCGGCATACCGCAATTGCAACGGTCCGTTGAGGAGTCTTCGGAATCTGTTGAAACCGCGAGAGTGACACACGTGAGGATCCGCCGACATATGTTATCACATACATATTTGAGTGTCGTCTAGGGCGGTGCATGCGGTGAAATGTTATCACGTATATATTTGAGTGTCGTCTAGGGCGGTGCATGCGGTGAAATGTTATCACGTATATATTTGAGTGTCGTCTAGGGCGGTGCATGCGGTGAACAGCTGAACAGCTGAACAGCTGAACAGTAAACTTAATAATATGGTATCTTGACCGTGAATAACTTTTGAGTCACGAGGTCTTTTGGGATGAAACTTTGCATACATAAAGTGATTTTATAGACGAACACAACGATATATTGTTCGTTGTGATAGGATAAGTGAAACCGAAAATCTGATACCCATTTCTTGTGGCTATATACGAGCCGTAAATAATATGGTATCTTGACCGTGAATAACTTTTGAGTCACGAGGTCTTTTGGGATGATACTTTGCATACATAAAGGGATTTTATAGACGAACACAACGATATATTGTTCGTTGTGATAGGATAAGTGAAACCGAAAATCTGATACCCATTTCTTGTGGCTATATACGAGCCGTAAATAATATGGTATCTTGACCGTGAATAACTTTTGAGTCACGAGGTCTTTTGGGATGAAACTTTGCATACATAAAGGGATTTTATAGACGAACACAACGATATATTGTTCGTTGTGATAGGATAAGTGAAACCCAAAATCTGATACCCATTTCTTGGGGCTATATACGAGCCGTAAATAATAGGGTATCTTGACCGTGAATAACTTTTGAGTCACGAGGTCTTTTGGTATGAAACTTTGCATACATAAAGGGATTTTATAGACGAACACAACGATATATTGTTCGTTGTGATAGGATAAGTGAAACCCAAAATCTGATACCCATTTCTTGTGGCTATATACGAGCCGTAAATAATATGGTATCTTGACCGTGAATAACTTTTGAGTCACGAGGTCATTTGGGATGAAACTTTGCATACATAAAGGGATTTTATAGACGAACACAACGATATATTGTTCGTTGTGATAGGATAAGTGAAACCCAAAATCTGATACCCATTTCTTGTAGCTATATACGAGCCGTAAATAATATGGTATCTTGACCGTGAATAACTTTTGAGTCACGAGGTCTTTTGGAATGAAACTTTGCATACATAAAGGGATTTTATAGACGAACACAACGATATATTTTTCGTTGTGATAGGATAAGTGAAACCCAAAATCTGATACCCATTTCTTGTGGCTATATACGAGCCGTAAATAATATGGTATCTTGACCGTTAATAACTTTTGAGTCACGAGGTCTTTTGGAATGAAACTTTGCATACATAAAGGGATTTTATAGACGAACACAACGATATATTGTTCGTTGTGATAGGATAAGTGAAACCGAAAATCTGATACCCATTTCTTGTGGCTATATACGAGCCGTAAATAATAAGGTATCTTGACCGTGAATAACTTTTGAGTCACGAGGTCTTTTGGAATGAAACTTTGCATACATAAAGGGATTTTATAGACGAACACAACGATATATTGTTCGTTGTGATAGGATAAGTGAAACCCAAACTCTGATACCCATTTCTTGTGGCTATATACGAGCCGTAAATAATAGGGTATCTTGACCGTGAATAACTTTTGAGTCACGAGGTCTTTTGGAATGAAACTTTGCATACATAAAGGGATTTTATAGACGAACACAACGATATATTGTTTGTTGTGATAGCATAAGTGAAACCCAAAATCTGATACCCATATCTTGTGGCTATATACGAGCCGTGAATAATAGGGTATCTTGACCGTGAATAACTTTTGAGTCACGAGGTCTTTTGGAATGAAACTTTGCATACATAAAGGGCTTTTATAGACGAGCACAACGATATATTGTTCGTTGTGATAGGATAAGTGAAACCCAAAATCTGATACCCATTTCTTGTGGCTATATACGAGCCGTAAATAATAGGGTATCTTGACCGTGTAGTGTGGTGCGGGCGGGGAATTGTTAGCACACAAATATTCGAATATATATACGTAGTTTGCAAAGTTATTAAGTGCGGTGCGGGGAATTGTTATCACACACATGTATGAATATGTAAAGTATGCAAAGTTATTTATGCACCTACATAATGAAACAAGCAAAGGAATATGGATGCTCATATGCTCTTAAGAATAGAAGCAAAGCAAGGCTAGTTAGGATAGTTATCCTAAGTGTTATGAACACATACATAAAGAAGGAAAGGAAGCATGCGGATATCAAGAATACAAGTATTGCAAAGCACAAGAAGTTAAGTGTTAATACTCACTATGAATGAAGTGGTTTACACGGCACTTAAGTCATCGGCATTTCTTTTCAAGTTTCTATTTGTTGTGACAAGGGTATCCGTATCCCACATATGGAACACCATGACACCACGGACCCCCATGGGTTTCTTGGCCGCAAGAACTTTGAAGCCCTTGGTTGCGATGTCTCCACTCAAGACCAAGAGGTCCCCAATCCCAACACTCAACTTGTTGAGGGCATTGAACTTCAAGTCCACCGATGTTGGTGGCCGAGGCTCCTTGGGAATGGAGAAGGTGGTAGGATCCACCCCCGTGGACTCCGCGGGTGCCTCTTCCTCGGCGGTCTTGTCAAAAACAACAAGGACTACCCGCAAATGATCCTTAAAAAAAAAAACTTTGGTAGTCCTTTTTGAAGGCAAAATCCACCTCCACACGAGCCGAATTGTGCGCCTTGGGCAAGACATGGACGTGTACCGCATTCACTTGGAACGGGTTGACGTCATGCCGCCCACGATTGGCCTCTTGTGTGGCCAATAGCATAAGGCTAGCCATAACAAGATCCGGCGGTTGCACGTCGGACTTGCTATGTAAGGCGGTAGCCAAAGGGTTGGTTCGGCATCAAACCACACCCAAACCAAAAGCTAACGGCCTCGCCTAAGGCATCCTTTCCCCCCGCGCATTCCTTGGCCTTGCTTTGAAGGTATTCCAATAAAAAAGCACGGCCGGACTCGGAGTGCCTTGAGGCGATGCGCACATTTCCTAGGTCAAGGGTCAAGGGATCCCTTGAAGGCACTAGGGGAAGGAAGGTGGGAGGCGATTGGAGGAAGGTGGGAGGCGATTGAGCGAATGTCTTGGAGACCAAAGATGGGGCGCCACCATAAAATAACAAGTCGAATTGCTCTTGTTGTATTGGAGGCCCACTAGCGGAAGGCCCATACACCGCTTTGAATGGCCTCGTGGCCCTCTTGTTGTAGACTTGTCTATCAAAGAGACTTGCGAGGGCATGGAAAAGGTTGTCGTTGAAAAATTGGCCGTTGCTCTTTTGGCTCAAGACTTCGGGCTCCAACACCACTCGCTTTTCATCGAGGGGGTGGAGGAAACAATAAAATCATTTGCACGCGAAACGCGTACGTGGGCACATCGACTGCCCTTGGGTCGAAGTGGGGGCTCCACCAAGTTTTCGCGGCTACCTTTTCGTTCAGGGTTGCGCGCATTAAGGCACGCCTATCGTCGCGCAACCCCTGATATTCCTCGAATGTCCAGGGGCTCAAATCAGCGAACAGGGGATCCCTCAAGGAAAAGAAGGGACCGAGTAACAAGAGCCCAAGAATTCTTGAGCCCTCTTTCGCTTGAGTCACGAAGTCCCGAGAGGCAGCCACGAGAACGACAAAATTGTCGTTAGAATTGTGCACTACATACTTTCGTAACACTTTCGACAACGAGCCAGACTCGAAGGCCTTGAGCTCGTCGTGGGTGAGAAAGATGACCGGGATACCTCCTTGGTTCATCGCAAAACGCAATAGCTCTCGATTAGCTTGCTCCTCGCTTCCAACCGCACCCGACATCAACGGCAATACCTGCACCGCAAAACAAACCGTAATTTTTAAGATTTTGCGCAGCGCTTCCGCCCATCATGGAGCATATTCAAAGAAAACCCTAAGACCTATCACTACCATGGCAAACACACCTCGCCCTTAGGTCCGCAGGTGGTATAGTTAGTGGATGAACTGCCTCGATCTTAGATCCGCAGGCGATGGTATGAATGCAAACGAGAGTTCCGACCTTGGGTCCGCAAACAACTCGTTGCAAAGGATGATGTTTCTTTCAAGCAATTTTCAACGGCAAACACCACGCAACGTACCCTTTCCGCTTCGCCTTGCGCGCTATCCCATTCTCCAACAATATTATCAGCCATATTTATATACGGAGGGACGGACGGACGGCGGGAAGGACGGAAAACGACTACAAAAATACGAATATTATCGACTACGACGTCGATATATTATATTGAAAAAAACAGCAGCCAGCAAGCAATTCGTTAAAGGTTGCCTAAAGTTACAGGTTGCCTAAATGGGACTGACACATTTCGCGATAAGTTCGATTTCTGCGTGGGACGGCGATCGAATCTGGGATTCTGGGTCAGTGTCGCTCGAATGTAAAGTTGATCCGACGTGCAGTATTCGCGAAAGCTAAAAATTCGCGACCATGAATCAGAAATTCATGGTCATGAATTTAGAATTCATGACCATGAATCTGAAATTCGTGACCATGAATTCCGAGGAACGTTGACCACAGCGGTTGTGCCGGGGCCGCCAAACCTGTCCGTCTTCATCGTTGAATGACTCGTTCACTTCCGTCTGACGCGCCAGTGGGTTTTTTTACAGAATTCTGTCGTTCTGTGCAGTTTATGTCGTTTTGTACAGTGCTTAACGGTGGTGGCCCCATGTCTACACAAGTCAAGCAAATATCATATTTCGTCAGACGCGCCAGTGTCGGCTTTTGCAGAATCGTGACCGTTTTTGCAATTTATGTCCGTTTTTGCAGTCTGAGCCCAGTGGGGGGGCTCCGCCCCCCCAC
>LGRX02028644.1:0-12273 GCA_001247695.2 Cymbomonas tetramitiformis
CCGAAAATCTGATACCCATTTCTTGGGGCTATATACGAGCCGTAAATAATATGGTATCTTGACCGTGAATAACTTTTGAGTCACGAGGTCTTTTGGGATGAAACTTTGCATACATAAAGGGATTTTATAGACGAACACAACGATATATTGTTCGTTGTGATAGGATAAGTGAAACCCAAAATCTGATACCCATTTCTTGTGGCTATATACGAGCCGTAAATAATATGGTATCTTGACCGTGAATAACTTTTGAGTCACGAGGTCTTTTGGAATGAAACTTTGCATACATAAAGGTTTGTTATAGACGAACACAACGATATATTGTTCGTTGTGATGGGATAAGTGAATCCGAAAATCTGATACCCATTTCTTGTGGCTATATACGAGCCGTAAATAATAGGGTATCTTGACCGTGAATAACTTTTGAGTCACGAGGTCTTTTGGAATGAAACTTTGCATACATTAAGGGATTTTATAGACGAACACAACGATATATTGGTTGTTGTGATAGCATAAGTAAAACCCAAAATCTGATACCCATATCTTGTGGCTATATACGAGCCGTGAATAATAGGGTATCTTGACCGTGAATAACTTTTGAGTCAAGAGGTCTTTTGGAATGAAACTTTGCATACATAAAGGGATTTTATAGACGAACACAACGATATATTGTTCGTTGTGATAGGATAAGTGAAACCCAAAATCTGATACCCATTTCTTGTGGCTATATACGAGCCGTAAATAATTGGGTATCTTGACCGTGAATAACTTTTGAGTCACGAAGTCTTTTGGAATGAAACTTTGCATACATAAAGGGATTTTATAGACGAACACAACGATATATTGTTCGTTGTGATAGGATAAGTGAAACCGAAAATCTGATACCCATTTCTTGGGGCTATATACGAGCCTTGTGGCTATATACGAGCCGTAAATAATATGGTATCTTGACCGTGAATAACTT
Organism: Cymbomonas tetramitiformis; assembly: GCA_001247695.2. Taxonomy (NCBI): domain Eukaryota; kingdom Viridiplantae; phylum Chlorophyta; class Pyramimonadophyceae; order Pyramimonadales; family Pyramimonadaceae; genus Cymbomonas; species Cymbomonas tetramitiformis. The sequence continues at coordinate 965 of LGRX02028644.1, forward strand.
TTGAGTCACGATGTCTTTTGGAATGAAACTTTGCATACATAAAGGGATTTTATAGACGAACACAACGATATATTGTTCGTTGTGATAGGATAAGTGAAACCCAAAATCTGATACCCATTTCTTGTGGCTATATACGAGCCGTAAATAATAGGGTATCTTGACCGTGAATAACTTTTGAGTCACGAGGTCTTTTGGAATGAAACTTTGCATACATAAAGGGATTTTATAGACGAACACAACGATATATTGTTCGTTGTGATAGGATAAGTGAAACCGAAAATCTGATACCCATTTCTTGTGGCTATATACGAGCCGTAAATAATAGGGTATCTTGACCGTGAATAACTTTTGAGTCACGAGGTCTTTTGGAATGAAACTTTGCATACATAAAGGGATTTTATAGACGAACACAACGATATATTGTTCGTTGTGATAGGATAAGTGAAACCGAAAATCTGATACCCATTTCTTGTGGCTATATACGAGCCGTAAATAATAGGGTATCTTGACCGTGTAGTGTGGTGCGGGCGGGGAATTGTTAGCACACAAATATTTGAATATATATACGTAGTTTGCAAAGTTATTAAGTGCGGTGCGGGGAATTGTTATCACACACATGTATGAATATGTAAAGTATGCAAAGTTATTTATGCACCTACATAATGAAACAAGCAAAGGAATATGGATGCTCATATGCTCTTAAGAATAGAAGCAAAGCAAGGCTAGTTAGGATAGTTATCCTAAGTGTTATGAACACATACATAAAGAAGGAAAGGAAGCATACGGATATCAAGAATACAAGTATTGCAAAGCACAAGAAGTTAAGTGTTAATACTCACTATGAATGAAGTGGTTTACACGGCACTTAAGTCATCGGCATTTCTTTTCAAGTTTCTATTTGTTGTGACAAGGGTATCCGTATCCCACATATGGAACACCATGACACCACGGACCCCCATGGGTTTCTTGGCCGCAAGAACTTTGAAGCCCTTGGTTGCGATGTCTCCCCTCAAGACCAAGAGGTCCCCACTCCCAACACTCAACTTGTTGAGGGCATTGAACTTCAAGTCCACCGATGTTGGTGGCCGAGGCTCCTTGGGAATGGAGAAGGTGGTAGGATCCACCTCCGTGGACTCCGCGGGTGCCTCTTCCTCGGCGGTCTTGTCAAAAACAACAAGGACTACCCGCAAATGATCCTTAAAAAAAAGAAAACTTTGGTAGTCCTTTTTGAAGGCAAAATCCACCTCCACACGAGCCGAATTGTGCGCCTTGGGCAAGACATGGACGTGTACCGCATTCACTTGGAACGGGTTGACGTCATGCCGCCCACGATTGGCCTCTTGTGTGGCCAATAGCATAAGGCTAGCCATAACAAGATCCGGCGGTTGCACGTCGGACTTGCTAAGGCGGTAGCCAAAGGGTTGGTTCGGCATCAAACCACACCCAAACCAAAAGCTAACGGCCTCGCCTAAGGCATCCTTTCCCCCCGCGCATTCCTTGGCCTTGCTTTGAAGGTATTCCAATAAAAAAGCACGGCCGGACTCGGAGTGCCTTGAGGCGATGCGCACATTTCCTAGGTCAAGGGTCAAGGGATCCCTTGAAGGCACTAGGGGAAGGAAGGTGGGAGGCGATTGGAGGAAGGTGGGAGGCGATTGAGCGAATGTCTTGGAGACCAAAGATGGGGCGCCACCATAAAATAACAAGTCGAATTGCTCTTGTTGTATTGGAGGCCCACTAGCGGAAGGCCCATACACCGCTTTGAATGGCCTCGTGGCCCTCTTGTTGTAGACTTGTCTATCCAAGAGACTTGCGAGGGCATGGAAAAGGTTGTCGTTGAAAAATTGGCCGTTGCTCTTTTGGCTCAAGACTTCGGGCTCCAACACCACTCGCTTTTCATCGAGGGGTGGAGGAAACAATAAAATCATTTGCACGCGAAACGCGTACGTGGGCACATCGACTGCCCTTGGGTCGAAGTGGGGGCTCCACCAAGTTTTCGCGGCTACCTTTTCGTTCAGGGTTGCGCGCATTAAGGCACGCCTATCGTCGCGCAACCCCTGATATTCCTCGAATGTCCAGGGGCTCAAATCAGCGAACAGGGGATCCCTCAAGGAAAAAAAGGGACCGAGTAACAAGAGCCCAAGAATTCTTGAGCCCTCTTTCGCTTGAGTCACGAAGTCCCGAGAGGCAGCCACGAGAACGACAAAATTGTCGTTAGAATTGTGCACTACATACTTTCGTAACACTTTCGACAACGAGCCAGACTCGAAGGCCTTGAGCTCGTCGTGGGTGAGAAAGATGACCGGGATACCTCCTTGGTTCATCGCAAAACGCAATAGCTCTCGATTAGCTTGCTCCTCGCTTCCAACCGCACCCGACATCAACGGCAATACCTGCACCGCAAAACAAACCGTAATTTTTAAGATTTTGCGCAGCGCTTCCGCCCATCATGGAGCATATTCAAAGAAAACCCTAAGACCTATCACTACCATGGCAAACACACCTCGACCTTAGGTCCGCAGGTGGTATAGTTAGTGGATGAACTGCCTCGATCTTAGATCCGCAGGCGATGGTATGAATGCAAACGAGAGTTCCGACCTTGGGTCCGCAAACAACTCGTTGCAAAGGATGATGTTTCTTTCAAGCAATTTTCAACGGCAACACCACGCAACGTACCCTTTCCGCTTCGCCTTGCGCGCTATCCCATTCTCCAACAATATTATCAGCCATATTTATATACGGAGGGAAGGACGGACGGCGGGAAGGACGGAAAACGACTACAAAAATACGAATATTATCGACTACGACGTCGATATATTATATTGAAAAAAACAGCAGCCAGCAAGCAGTTCGTTAAAGGTTGCCTAAAGTTACAGGTTGCCTAAATGGGACTGACACATTTCGCGATAAGTTCGATTTCTGCGTGGGACGGCGATCGAATCTGGGATTCTGGGTCAGTGTCGCTCGAATGTAAAGTTGATCCGACGTGCAGTATTCGCGAAAGCTAAAAATTCGCGACCATGAATCAGAAATTCATGGTCATGAATTTAGAATTCATGACCATGAATCTGAAATTCGTGACCATGAATTCCGAGGAACGTTGACCACAGCGGTTGTGACGGGGCCGCCAAACCTGTCCGTCTTCATCGTTGAATGACTCGTTCACTTCCGTCTGACGCGCCAGTGGTTTTTTTTACAGAATTCTGTCGTTCTGTGCAGTTTATGTCGTTTTGTACAGTGCTTAACGGTGGTGGCCCCATGTCTACACAAGTCAAGCAAATATCATATTTCGTCTGACGCGCCAGTGTCGGCTTTTGCAGAATCGTGACCGTTTTTGCAATTTATGTCCGTTTTTGCAGTCTGAGCCCAGTGGGGGGCTCCGCCCCCCACACCCCCCGAACGTACACTTTTTTTTCCCACAGGTGGGGGGCTCCGCCCCCACACCCCCAAAGTACACTTTTTTTTCCCGACGAGGGTGGGGGCTCCGCCCCCCACACCCCAAAGTACACCTTTTTTTTCCCAGCCTGGGGGGCTCCGCCCCACACCCAAGTACCCTTTTTTTTCCGCGATGGGGGGCTCCCCCACACCCCCCCGAAAGTACACTTTTTTTTTGGGGTGACTGTGTCACCAACTTGCACTCTAGGAGCTTTGCAGACTGCGTCACATGTCGTGAAACTTGGCGACCACCTATCTGAACACAACGTGTCGACGACGACAACGACAACGCTTTGCGGGCGTCATCGTCACCGTGTCCTGTGACACTGCACTGCACTGCACTGGCACTGCACTGTCTCAGACTGTCACCAACTTGCACTCTGTCAGACTGTCACCAACTTGCTCTCTGGGAGCTCGAGCTCTGCGAGCTCCTGTGTATAATTCCCAACGCTCATGACACTGTCACCAACTTTCATTCTGGGAGCTTTGCGGACTGCGTCACATGTCGTTAAACCTGGCGACCACCTACCTGATCACAAAAGTGTGACGGACGTACTCCACACATTAAACGCCGCATGGGCCCTCCGTCGGAGACGGGAGGGTATAAGATATACATATATTGGCCAAAAAGGTGGGAAATGGGTAAAAATGCTGTGCGATAAATTTCAAAACTGAAATTTCGACCCCATTTTATTTCGAATTATGATTTTATACCTATTAAGGTATCTGAAAAACATAATGTGCATGGTCATATCTCATGTAACACCCTAAATATCAGGTATGTAACACCTAGGGGTATACTAAAGTTGCTGTACTAAAATGCGTGAAAAACTCACACGTTAGATTTGAAAATGATGTTATGGTCATCATTTTTTTCGTTACTCTATTTTATTAGCTATTGAAAAATATGCTCAAAATAGTACAGCACCTGTAACGCCCTAGTATTGCATATATTCACGTGTACAGTTACAGGGGTGTAACAAATGAGCACATCTTGTCGCATATGAACAGCACATGATACAAGTGCTATTTTTCGCGCGGATCATGATTCCGATGATGATGTTTGTGTCCGCGTCTCATATTGCGAATTTCGTACAACTGCGAATCGTATCTGCGCGTATATGTGATCGTTGCGCATATATATGCGGCATGCACACCTTCTCGCGTTGTATAGGTGACGATCAGCTGCGATGTACGATCTGCGACTGCGAATATGACGATATATCCTCGCGCACAATATTCGCTTATGCAGCGGTCAATATGCAGATATATCAGTATGTATGCGATTGCGACGCCTGTTATTATTCGCGCTCCGCAACCTGCGCACACAATATTTGATATCTACTGTTGCACTCACACTAGATTGATACATATGAAGCATGTCACTTTTTTATTTTGACAAGTGAAACACTTCTAAGTTGCGGGTTTCAACATACGCATATTCACTTATACAGATGTAAGATGATCAAACCGTTTGGAGGGGTTGTTTTCTACATTTGTTGCGAGTTGAACAATGAAAATATTACAAATTCGTTCATTTTGAAAGGGCCAAACCCACAAATGCGCGTGGGGTTGGTAAGGGTGGAAATTCGCCCTCATCCCACTTGTCTACTTGGGGATTATATACATCTATTGTGCTTAATCCTTCACCCTCAGCATCATTTCCCCCAATCACAAAAATTCTGCCATCTACCACGATTGCAGATAGACCTGTTCTTGCCCTACGCAAAGATGCCACCTGTGTCCAGGTATCGCTGCCGATGTCATACTTCTCAACATAACTAATCACTACATTGGGGGTGTCCTCTTCATCTGTTACCCCTCCAATGACATACAAACTTTTGTTCAAGCCCACTATCGCGAAATCGGTTCGGTCAAAATTGAATCCCTTACCTTTTGACCATTTGTCTTCGTCTGGGTCATAAATTTCAATGCCAGTGAAGTCCACGATGTACAAGCGATCCTCTAGAGCAACCGCTCTAGTGTAACCAGTGATTTTCTCTTCGGGCAATTTTGAGGAAATGTCGTACCAATAATCGTACTTAGGTAGGTTATGGTGATACTTTTCAATTGTCAAGTGTTCACTTTCTTCCTCAGGTGAGTATCCTAGAACGGCATATAGCTCTCCTTTCAGAACCACGACTTCTCCCTCCTCGCGCATTGCGTTGAGGTTGGCCATCGTTTTCCACTTCTTGTACCATAGGTTTAAACGCTCTAGGCTATTGCCATTGCGTGCGAGACCAACTACGTAGATGTATCCATTTAATGTGACAGCGTCAACTCTACGATTTCGACGAGATGGCAAGGGTGTGGAAGTTGTCCAAACTTTCTTAGACAAGTCTAATGTTTCTACAATCGAAGTTGGTTTTGTATGCACACCGCCAATGACGTATGGCCTCTTTTCTATCGAGTCCTAGTTGTTCGAGTATGTCTCGGTTGTGCTTGTACACCGTGCCTGTCCTGCCCACTGCAAACACATGGAGTTTGGCACGGAATCCGTGTCTGCGTAGCAATTGTAGCAGTGGTCCGTATTTCATGTACTTTTCCAAGAGCTTTGGTCCCCATTTTTCGTCGTCGGTGTGGGCCACCTCAATGAGGTGTATGTTTTTGACTCTTGCTCGTGCTTCCTGTTGTGTGCATTCCCACCCTTCTTCTAGGTCCTCCAGGCCCTCTATCATGACTATGTCAACAAAGCTCGGTATGGTGTCGGGCCCATCATTTCTGCCTGGGTTGTCCTTCCCGTCGTGTCTGCATTGCCCTCTGGTGAGTATGTAATTCGGGAGTACCCTTGGCTTAACCCCTGGGTCCCTCTTTTTCCCGGTGTAGGCGAGGACTTTGCACCCTCCTTTCCTATGGTGGTCAAGTATGTGTTTTAGCTCGTCTGCATGGGCATCCGCCCTGTCTGAGAACATTCCTCGCATTTGTGGGTTGTTGCATCCACCTAGGGCGTGCCCTACCCTCATGAGGAAGCCCTTTGCGTAATCCACCCCTTTGTGTCCGCATCCTTCCAGGGTGCACTTTCCGCTTCCTCCGGCTGAGTTTTTCGCCGAATCATAGTCTTGCGCTGGCAGTATTCTCACGATGAAATGTTTTTCTGAGTGTTCTGGGGGAATTTGGCCAAATTGGACAGATTTGACTTCCTCAACGGTCAGATTTCCACTTTTCCACACCTAATTTCAACATGATGCAAAACGCCAACACTGGACGCTCACCTCCAACGTCGCCTACGTCGACTCCCAGGCGTACAAGGGGACGACAGGCCAGTCAGCACAGCACGAGAGGTGCTGCAGCCACTGGAACCACTGGCAAGGGGGCGAAGGGCACCTACAAGGCGCCCTCTCCGGGTCAGCCGCCGCAGGCTGCGACAGTAGCAGGTGCGCCAAGCTTCCAGATACCCAAGAAGAAGTCGACCTTGTCAGCTGCTGCTCCTGAGTTTAACAGCATGACTCCTCTGGCTCTGGATTCTGGAACAGCTTGTGTGACACCTCCCCTGGAGGAGGCTGTAACGGTACCTAAACATCGCCCTAATCCGCCCCTGCGTCATGCAAGAGCGGCGTCACCACGGGTGCTGACTGTTGACACCCCTGGTGCAGGGCGAAACATGAGGGCGACTCCCCAGCGGTATGTCAACTTGACCTCCCCTTCCCCTGGCATTCTGCGACTGCCCGGAAGCCGCGACCTGAGCCCTCCATACGTGAAAATCTATTCGTAAAGGGACACAGCATTGAAGACACAAGTCATCTGAAAACGTACAGTGACATGAGGGGCACACACACGAAAGTGCATATGAAACTAAAATGGTATGCGAGGATGCAGCGAGGATCTCGTAGGCGAGCGTTGAGCGTGGAGTCGGTCGAAGATGAACACAAGCGGAAAGGAGTCGAGTAGTTGAAGGTCATCATGCGGTCGAGCACTGATCCTGCATGTAAGCAAAAAGTTAGTCATGCATACACATATCGATGCATGCACACTTAACGTCAGTCGCAGAAACATTATGCGCAAAGATATTCATAGCAGGCAGGGTCACAGCAGCAGGGTCACAGCAGGAGGTGCACGGGAAGATGCAAACAAGAAATGAACTTGAAATTGCATCAGAACTCCCCTTTGGGTTAATTTCGAAGTTCGAAGCATCGATCTTAGAAATCCAGCTTTCTAGGCATTGATTGGCAGTATCTTTTTTACTATGACAGACGACTGAAAACTCGAACGATCTTGAAAATCTGTTTTTTGAGTTTCCGATTGGCTAGTATTTTATAATGTGACTCGTGATTGAAAAGACGATCGACTGCGTTGATGACAGACGATCATCGTAGAGATCCTCACCGTTCGCTTCGCCGTTCGCTGACGCGACGGTACAGATCACCGTGCGCTGACGCGCCGGTTACAAAACAGCCTGAGGTAGGATAGACTGTGATGACATGTCATGACATTCACATGACATGACAGCGGCAGTCTACACTGATGACACACCGATGACGCTGCACGGTAAGCAATATTTGAGCAATATCGCGAGTTGTGATGACGTGGCAGAGTCGAGAAATATTGTTGCAAAGCATATTTCATGACGTGGCTCTCACATGATCCCTTCGATTAATCGAGGGCTGATGTGTCACAAATATATCATGAAGAGGAGCTAATTAGCCCCAATATCACCTGAGGTCGCTGACGCTCTCTCAGGTGATATTGGGGCTAATTAGCACCTCTTCATACTATTTATTCCACTTGCTTTCTTGGCCATGATTGGCTAAGCAGCCGCTTGAAGAGGTGGTGCGCACTTGCGCGTTTGGGTGCGACTAGGATTTGAGGGATGGCTTTGCGGTAAGGGCGCCCCTTTTTACAGTGTAGAAGTACGTGACGATTCCGGCGTACAACACAGGCGGGCGGGCGGGTTTTAATAGTGGGAATCGTTAACACTGGGCGTAACACTCAGCCCCATACGGAAGGCATGGACGCACCTATATTGGGGCCTTGGGAGCGAAGCACCCCTTTCCAAGCACCGCCCTCCAAGCACCCCTTCCGCAAGCACCCCCTTCCAAGCATCGCCTTCCAAGCACCGCCCTCCACCGCCCTCCATGGTGACGATATGAGCGGATCACGCGGTGGCAATATGATATCATATCGAACGAAATGTTGTGGTGATACGAAATATTGCGGATTCATGAATTGTAGCGCGGGTGAAGTGAAATAGCGTGAGAAAGGAGGAAGAGGAAGAGGAAAATGGGAGAGGAAAAGGAAAAGGGAAAGGGGAAAGGGGGAAGAAACGAAAGAAAGAAGAAAAAAAACTAGAGGAGGCGAGGGGGAGGGGAAAAGTATGGAGGGAGGGGCGGGAACCCCCCCGCAATCCGCGACCCCCATATGCCGGGAGGCAGCGCTCCGAAAATCGCAGGATCTGATATACGGCAGGATGGCATATTCACCATGCCTCTATCTACCGCAACTTAAAATATTTGTACATTCAGCAGGATACAATTTTCAGCAGCATGTTGTATTTTTCACATCGGGATATATTGTGCCTGTATTCGTTTCCTGCAGCACAATGACATACTCCCTGCAACACGGTGGTAGGATGTGGCAGGATGGCATATACAGCATGACACACTGAGAAGGAATCGTGGTAGAATGTGGTAAACTGGTGTTAAAATGTGGTAAACTGGTGGTAAACGGCGGTAAGCCCCTATGTGGGGTGGTAATCAGGTGGTAAACGTTAAAATATTTATAAAAAAAAAATAACTGACGGTAAATCATTGGTAATTTGCGGTAACATAGGTTGAAGCATGGTAAAAGCCTGGTAATTTCAGAACGGAGCGTGGTAAACGAGGATCTGGAATGGTAAATGGTCGTGGCCTAATGGTAAATGGATATAAAACTTCGCAATGTAGTATAAATATAGAGACGGAGCTGGTAAACCGTGGTAAACGAGGATCCTGAATGGTAGATGTGCAATTCTCTGGTCTGTGGCCAAGGTAGAATTGACAGGAGTGGAGCGACTGGCGAATGGCGGCCAGGTATGAACGCAGGCAGGGGTATACATCATCGTTCAGTAGATAGGTGGGATGCGTCACATACAGATCGTATCATACCTGTCTCGGCTAAACCAGTAGGGAGCCGAAAGGTAGCCGATTTTAGTGGCCACGCGCACCATAGCTGGTAAGAGAGAGGTAACGTAGCCAAGAAACCAAGTTAGGTTCTTGAAGTTGAAGTTTTCAAAAAACAGTTAAACTGTAACAGTTTATTTTTTTGTTTATTTAATTTAAGTAGCAGAAGGTCGAGAAAGAAAATGGCTGGTAAGTAGTTTTACTTTTTTCTTGAATCACGCGGGTGACAGAAAGCAGTTCTGTTGCAATGTATGCAGAACAGGTAGTTTACTTTTAAAAGCGAGTACTGTTACTTAAGAATGGAGAGTACCCGAACAGGAGCAACGAGCGCTGCTGAACAAGGTGCACCTAAACGGGCAAGGACGGCCACGGTTGGCAGCGAGGCAGGCCAGGCCGCACTCGCTCCAAAGGTTACGTGCCCCATGCTTGTCTCTTGTGGATGTGCATGTTGGATAGGTTCGTGGCTTAATTAGTTAACCGCTGTTCGACTGAAAGAGCGGACGGCTCCTGAAAGTTTCTGCGTAAATAGGTGGTCAGCGAATATGTGGATACACACAGCCGGTGACTGCGCCCTGGTGCGGAATCACGTGCTTAGGAAAAGTCACCGGCTGTGCGTATTCATTCAGGTATGCAGGCCAGGCCGCACTCGCTCCAAAGGTTACGTGCCCCATGCTTGTCTGTTGTGGATGTGCATGTTGGATAGGTTCGTGGCTTAATTAGTTAACCGCTGTTCGACTGAAAGAGCGGACGGCTCCTGAAAGTTTCTGCGTAAATAGGTGGTCAGCGAATATGTGGATACACACAGCCGGTGACTGCGCCCTGGTGCGGAATCACGTGCTTAGGAAAAGTCACCGGCTGTGCGTATTCATTCAGGTATGCGGACTCCCCTGTTTTCCGGCATGCACGCTGTGGGATGCCACTGCTGTGGGAATATCCCATGGTTTCCGCGGTGGATTCAAACATGCTTTCGTGAACTGGTGCGCAGGCCTCCGAAGCTGCAACCGTGCAGGGAGGCGGCCTCCCCCCGGTCGCTGGAGGAGTGGTCGAGGAAAACCCGGTAAGACCGTGAACTTTTCCTTCCCCTCCCTTCCCGTACGGGATCCCGCCCGCCCGCCCTTCATCTAGTGAACGCAGCCGCCACTCCGCGGGTGCCTGGTCAGCAGCTTGTCGGGCGACTGTTCATCTGCGGTTGCGAATCAGCGGCCAAGGGGTGGACAGCGAGTCATGGGTGGGATTGTTTTTTTTCCCCGGCATATATCTTTGTGTATTTCTTTGTAGAAAGGTGCATAGGGTGCACGCAAGGAACATAGGACCCAGGGACAAAGGGTGCGGGGAGGCTGCTCCGCTCCGCGCCGAATCAGGCGCGTGGCGCGTGCGGCGCTCTCCCCGGCGCTGTGCCTTATGCTGCTTCATCTGCGGTTGCGAATCAGCGGCCAAAGGGTGAGCAGCGGCGCTGCGAGTGGTGGGTGGGGAGGGATGGGCGAGGGTGCGGGTACGGTAGAAAGGTGCATAGCGTGCACGCAAGGACCATAGGAACCAGGGACAAAGGGTGCGGGGAGGCTGCTCCGCTCCGCGCCGAATCAGGCGCGTGGCGCGTGCGGCGCTCTCCCCGGCGCTGTGCCTTATGCTGCTTCATCTGCGGTTGCGAATCAGCGGCCAAAGGGTGAGCAGCGGCGATGCGAGTCGTGGGTGGGGAGGGATGGGCGAGGGTGCGCGTACAGTAGACAGGTGCGGAGTGTGCACGCAAGGACCAGAGGACCCGGGGACAAAGGGTGCGGGGAG
>LGRX02028648.1:0-10707 GCA_001247695.2 Cymbomonas tetramitiformis
TTATCAAAAATTGTCTTGATATATGTCTAGTACTGTAACGCTACATAATCGACTCATGGGATTCAAATATCAAGTCATGCATAATATATGTGCATTGATATGCCTTTGATGATAATAAGAGTGCTTCGAACTCGAAGGGATCGATGTACTAGATGGAGCACTTAATTAGGCGAAATCTTGCGTGTGCACTTGTCAACTTAGATAACCCACATATATGTCAAGAAATCGTGCAAATTACACGGGCCGGGCGGACCTATGACGGACCTATGACTATCTGGGTGCGGACCGCCCGGACCCATACGGGACCTATGCAATCCCGAAAACGGGGCCTACGGTGATTTCTTGAAGACAGCAACACTGGGGACGGGTACACGCGAGGACACCGGCGCGCCTTGCCGTAGAAGAATCCCACGCCGGCCGGGAGTCGGTGTGGGTGCACGCTCGGGCGCGGGCTCGGGCGAAGGTGGATCCGGGCGAGAGGCTTGTGCACGAAGAGTCGCAAAGTGTTCACCTTGACGATTATTGTTCATTGCACAAATCCCAATTCTGCCCCCCCCACCCCACCCGCCCTCCTATTATGCAATACAGTAATCACTCAGTAATAAGAAACCCCGCCAATAAGAAAGTAGCCAGCTTTTTTGATTTCTTCACAATATTTAACACATAACACTCCATATTTAAGATCTCTATATAAATAAGAAAGTTGCTAGGCTGACCAAAAAGTCCTGTTTTCTTAAAATCGAGTGTTTACTGTATTCTGCGTTGTTAGTGTGAGTTTAACAGAAGGGATCTTTTCGGGAATATTCCATTGTTAGTACGCTAACAGGACGCTAACGGCATGCCTTAGCGCACTAATGTTGCCCTAACTTAACACTAACGGAAAGAATCTTTTAGGGAATATTCCATTGTTAGTACGCTAACAGGACGCTAACGGCAGGACTTAGCGCACTAACGTTGCCCTAACTGAACACTAACAGAAGGAATCTTTTAGGGAATATGCCATTGTGCGTTAGTGCATGCCACCTAATGCCTCCTTAACGACGTCAATAGGGCGCCATTTAGTGTCTTGTTGCATGTAATGCACTAACGCACAATGGCATATTCCCTAAAAGATTCCTTCTGTTAGTGTTCAGTTAGGGCAACGTTAGTGCGCTAAGGCCTGCCGTTAGCGTCCTGTTAGCGTACTAACAATGGAATATTCTCTAAAAACTCGAATCGCGAGATAAAAATTACTCGACGGCAGGATTCGAACCCACGCGGGCGGATCCCCAAGGCGACTGCCCACTCGTCATGTCCAACTGCGCTACGATCAAATAAAATGACGTATATCACCGACAAAAAATACAATGTCATCCCATACCATATGAAGTCACAGTGACACTGACGATGACGCCTGAGACAGTCGAGTGACACACGACATCGACATCGAGGATCGACAGTGGCATGGCAGTGGATGTGGTGTCCACTGTAGTCAGTACTGTGTCACTGTGTCACTGTAGTGGTCAACACCGTAGTGGTCAACACCGCACCGACCGACTGACATGACATGACGAGGTATCCGTTTTTGGTTTTGAATTATTTCAACAGCATTCTACACTCCGGTGTCTACACACTGAGACAGTGAACAGTCTGTAGCAGTGTCACTCTACTGTAATGAAAAAACACTTCCGTGTGCAGCTGCTGCTGCTGCTGTGCTTGACCTTGTTTCAAGTGCGTACTCGCTCTCGCTCATGTATTTTTTATTTCTACCGTAACTTTATGCTTGCGAGGATGTTTTCATGTGTAGCCACGATTGTTTTGCTGCGCGTCTTGGTCTTTAGCCAAGTGCGTAGGGGTGTCAAAAAGATAAATTGGTTTCTTGGTTCCTAGTCCAATGGACTAGGACAAGTTGGTTCGAATCCGACTCACCCCGCTGAATTTATTATTTTCTTGTGGTTACTTGCTAACTTGTTTTGCTTTTGCACGCAGAAATGAAGCTGATCTTTAGTTCTTCTAGTCTTTGAGCTCTTCGAGCGATTCGAGCTCTTCGAATTCTTTCATTGGTATGGTTCTCTCATATTGTTTACATGATCTGTCTTCAGTTTCCCTTCAACGCGTTTTGATCATACTTATTGAGACTCCTTGTGTGGGTTGGGTTTTTCAAACGCAGGTACATTGGAACGATTTCTTTTCTTTCTAGAGTAGAGTAGAGTAGAGTAGAGTAGAGTAGAGTAGAATAGTTTGATTATCCCGCAGACTTGTTGTACTAGTGATATGTTGACTTTTGTTTGCAGAGTAGAGTAGGCTGTTTTTCGCAAGATCGCGCGTTTTGTTGAACTTTTCTTTTAGAGAATTGTGATCAACAACTCGCAAACATATTAGGGCTTAGAAAGCAGTGTAAATATAGTTGAATGATGGATACTACGTTCTTATTTTGTCTTCTATTCATTGTCATGCATACTTTGTGTATACCCATATTGCATTTGCGCATTCTAGCGAAAGAATTGTGTTCTTGAAAGCATCATTTTGCCACAAACAACATGAATGCACATTTGTACACACCCCGCCACATATGAAATTATGCAAGCTTGTATGGTGTGTGTGCATCTATCATGCACACACACAACATTCGTGTTTGTGTTTACATCTTCAATAGTGTGTACGTGTGTAGCAAGTGAACGCGCGTATGCTTTTAGAATGGGATAGCACAATGGTATGATACACTATTTGAACACTAACACTAGATTATGTGCACACTAACCGGTCGTTAGTGTGCACAAGGTTAGTGTGCTGTTAGTGTAGTGTTAGTGGTATATTAACGATATCCTAACGACACACTATCGGTATACTAACCATCCGTTAATGCTCAAAGTTAGTGTGCTGTTAGTGTAGTGTTAGTGGTATATTAACGATATCCTAACTACATACTATCTGTATACTAACCATCCGTTAATGCTCGCAGTTAGTGTGTCGTTAATATACCGTGAGTTAGTGTACCGTTAGTGTGCCGGTTAGTGTGTCAGTTAATGTCCTAACCACGCGTTAATCGTTTGAGTTAGTGTGTCGTTAAGGTACCGTTAAGGTATGTTGCACAGAATGCATGCCCTAACGGTACCTTAACGACGCAGTTAGCGTGCTATTAGTGTATGTACAAGCACACTAACGCGCCGTACTCTTATACAGTTAGTGTGTCGTTAGTATATCGTTAGTGCACGTACTAACGTTTTCTAAAATGGTAGGGCGGTATGGCCTTTTAGCATGGCAGTGATGGCGGCACACGTTGTGCTCGCCTTCGCTGCGCAGGAGATCGGCAGTTGACGGATTGTTTTTTTTTACGGCAGTATCGTCGCAGCGAGGGTTTATTTACATCGTGCGCCACTGGCCCTGGCGAGGTCGCTCCACACGTTGTGCATTTTGGCCGCTCTCATTTTTCCGCTCACGACCTGTGCATTTCGATCTATTGTGCTGAGGCTTCTACGGATTATCTGGCCGCCGTGACAATCTTATACCACCACCCTTGATTAGCTCGACCTTTCCGCTGTCTCTCTATCATGGTTACCGCAGCGAATAGAATGATGCGGTCACGCGTCCGTAGATTAGAGACGATTTTTGATGATGTGGGTGCGCAGCACACTGCGACACCACACACCCCGCAGCTGCCAGTTCCGACCACCGCAGCTGCGAGGGAGACTCTCGACAAATGTCAGCAGCTTGCTCGCGACAATTTTGACAGGAAGGTTGCGAAGATCGTTGCCACTAAGATTCTCGGAGACAAGTCTGAGCGCTTCGCTGGGACCGAGGCAGATGCGGTTGACATTTTTTCACAATTAATGCATGAGCTGCGCACACAGTTTTTGCTCCAGTCGCAGGCACTTGCTCCGCTCTTTGACCTGACTGACATGACTGTTGCGGCTAGGCATGAGGGCAATGAGTTGCTGCTTTCGGCTTTGACGTTTCTGGCACGACCTGGCTCGCCTGCTCGTGAATGCTGGCTTGAGGCCTCTGGGTCTGACGTTCCTGGAGATGGCAAGCGCGCTGCCCTTGAGGTGGTGCGCATGCTCCAGAAACGCTCAGAACCCTTTGACTCTTTCGAGTCGCTGCTGGCGGTTCGCATCCCCAGCAGCGAAGATCCTGACCGTGGCATCCGTGAGTTCAATGGCCTTTTGCGGGACGTTCAGCGTTCCCACAACCTGCCAGAGGACGCGGTGAAGCGGCAGTTTCTCAAGGCTCTCGGCAATGCGGCTCTATACCGTGACTTGGCTAATTCCTTGGCTCGGGCTGACCAGCGGCAGGGCGTGTCTCTTCTGACTATTCAGGCTCGTGTGCGGGAGCAGTTCCGCCACGGCCTGAAGGTCTCTGGCACCCCTATATCGGCTCTATCATTCGGCGATGGCGCGTCTGACCTGGCTGCGGCGTTGTCCAGTCTGCAGAAGCAGCTGGAGCGCATGCAGCAGGACATTCGTGACCTAAAGCGGCAGAAGCGGGAAGGGGCACCGCCTGCGGGCAAGCACCTTACCGCCCGCTCTGCTGCTAAGCATCATCGTACCGGTGTTAAGCCACTTGGCACCGCTCCTCCTGTCTCATTTGACAAGAAGAGCGGTGCCTTCGTGCCTCACTGCAGAAATGCGGAGTGTGCACAAAGTGGTTTGAAGCACTGGCATGCTGAATGCCCCAACGGCGGTCCTCAGTCTGCCCGCTACTGTGGTGCAGTTGAGGACTATGAGACTGACTGCCTGGCTGTTCGTTTCCAGCGTTTCTATGCCGCTGGGGATGAACATGCCTTCGAGTCGCTCTGCACGATGGAAGGTCGCCCGGAGGTGGTCGAGCTGTCGGCGCATTCTTTTGTGCCGGCTGAGCCCACGTCTCTGCGGCACTTTCAGGATGCGGCGGCTTCCGCTCGGGATGCGGCAGCTGACGAGGACGGCATGGCTCAGTTTGGTCTGGCCACATTCCACTCGGGTGCACAGGGCTCGATTCCGCCACCGCCTGCGGTTCGGCATCCCTCTGCACTCGTGGCTGGTGGTGTGCCTGCGGCTCATGACCCGCCAGTGGTTGTCCCTGGCTCTCTCGGCTTGCCTGGCTCTGTCCCGTCACTCCAGCTTGGCGACTCTGCACCGGCTCCGCTGTTTGCTGGCATGAGGATTGAGGCTTCTGACATTGGCTCTGAGGTCTCTGACAATGACCAAGGCTCTGACAATGACTCTGACGGCGGGCAGCGAGTGGCTTTTGGCTCCTTCGGCACTCTTGGGCATGGCTCTGACTCTGACCTTGCTGACGGGGGAGCATCGCCAGCAGCAGCTCCGGTGTACCGTCCGCGGGCTCCGCCGAGCTTTCTCCGGTGTGCATTGATGTCTTCGGTGCTTTGCTGTTCTCTACTGGCCAGCGCTACGGCATCTCTGGTTGCCGTGAGCGGTGGTGACAGGGGCCTGGTTGAGCCCGGAGCCACCGTCCGTCGGTTTACTAGAGGTCTCTATGCTTCGATTCCACCGCTTGGTGCTGCAGACATCCGTGATTGGCCGCCAGACGATGGAGTTCTCATGTGTGCTTCCTCAATGCTCGAACCGCCGTGGGAGTCTGCTTGTTTAAGTTCTTCGATTGCTTTACTTTCGGCTGTGGATCCACCTTGCCCCAAGGATAGGTATCGATATTCGATAGTTGCGATAGTATCGATTAATCGATATATTATTATTTATCGATAGGAAATTTATGCCTATCGAAATTGATCGATAAGCACGATTGGTTATTCAGTATTGATCGATATCCTTTGCGAACTATCGAAATTGATCGATACCTGGAATGTACCTATCGAAATCGATCGATCATTCAAAATCGAGGTGCACTGATTGGTTATTATCGATTAATCGATTAATCGATCCTGAAATTCCCTAATCTGAACTTGGCATTGATTGTTGACTTGTTAATATGATGGGAAACGATATTGATACCTGATTCGACAATTAGTCGATTACGCCATAGGAGATGGGTTCAAAATCAGGAGTCGGAATCTCCGATCGCCCACATACTTTCAATTTTGACCGGATTCATACGGCCCGATCACAAAAATGGGTAAGCGTGGCGCAGGCAGTCGTGTGCGCAAGGGCAGAAGCGCGCCGCCAACGTTGTTGCCTCAAGGTAAAGGGCTTGTTAAGCGAACCCCGCTCCATTCGTTTGATGCTGCTGGCAGTGATGACAGGGAGTACTTCGTTGAGAAGATACTCGCCACCCGCACGAGTTTCGGTGTGCACCAGTGGTTGATTAGGTGGGGAACTGGAGACTCCGATACGTGGGAGCCCTTAGAGAATTTACCGGGTCACGACGCGCGTATCGAGGAGTTTCGCATTAGTTCGGAGAGAAATTATACTGATGAAGCGAAGAGAGCTGCCGAGGCAAAGCGAAAGAGGCAGGAAGCCAATGAGGCCGATGAAGGTACGTGTGTATACCAAGTGTGCGAATAACGCTTGATTCTAAGATTTGCTGAGAGCACAGATTCGACTCCAGCTCAGAAAAAGGTAAAACGTAACGTAGTGACAGTAACATTTTACCTGACAAACTCTGATGACGAAGAACGTGACACCGTAGCATCTGAGGGAGAAGTGGAGAAAGATGATGAGCTGAGTATTTACTTAAGCCTGCCGGATGTCCCTTTAGATCAAGGCTCTATATCGATATTTCCGATAACCGATACTATCGATATATCGTATTTATCGCCGATTATCGGATTGCAATGTCTAACTATCGATTGTGCAGGTTTTGGTGTTCCATATTGAATTCATAACAAATTGCATATAAATGTCCAAGTAATCGATTATTTATCGATTGTGCCGATTATCGATACCGTTTTTCGGATATCGGATTGTATCGATACCGAAAAACCAAACCGATATAGAGCCCTGCTTTAGATACAAACTTGCTTAAGTGGTGGAAGAGCCAAGAAGCTGAGCTGCCTTCCTTAGCTAGAATGGCGCGCCAGTTTTTGGGTGTGCCCGCTACCACTGCTGGAGTGGAGCGAGCTTTTTCCTAGGTCACGTTCGTGCACTCTGACCTGCGTAAAAGGTTGAGTGAAGGTAGCATAGAACACAACATTATGGCCAGTATGAATACTATAGAGTTTGATTAAGTAACGTCAATAATTTGCACGCTGCAAGCCTATATATTGTGTAATAGTTATAGTTACGATAGGCTTGGTTGAGGACTTATCGATATATCGATTAATCGATCATTACTGTAGGGAACTTATTTATTGATACGCTTTGCATAAGTATTCATATTGATCAATATGTGAAGTCAAACTATTGTTATTTATCGATAACTTCGGTCAGGCATCGTTATTTATTGATATGCCTGAGGACTTATTGTTATTTATCGATACGTATATTTGACCTATCGAAAACTATCGATACGGCCTAAAACTTTCGATACCTATCCTTGCCTTGCCCACTTGGGCCTGGTGGTGCTCAATCTGTGACAGACAACTTACAATTCACTTCAGGATTCTTATTTACTTTGCATCCGACCGCTGAACTCAGCCCCGCTGACCGGCCTCAAAGTGGCTGAGTTTCTTAGCATTTATCCTGGCAGCTTGATTAGCTTTAGCCCAGTAGTGGGATGACCGGGTCAAGACCCCGGCACCCAGCTAGAAGTGATCGGTTTCCACCGAAGTGAATGTTAGGTGTTTGTTTATTATCTCGTGGCTGTATATCCTGTACCTGCTTTGCTAGGTAAGTAGGTAGTCACACCCACGGGTGGTGTGCTGGACTTCGGGTTTAGGCTTAGTTATTATGGGCTCTGACTAGCGCCCCTAGCCTGACCCTGCTTCCGTATCGTGTCCGTGACATCCTAGCACTGCACTGTAAAGTAGTACAGTACAGTAGTACAATCTTGCTTCACTGTCTGGGTTTCCGAGAGCATAAAGCCTCGGCCAGACACTGTTTATGGGATTATCAGTTTGATGCTCAGCGAGCTTAGCCGGACAGCGTATCTGTCTTCCTCGCAATCCTTGACAAGTTTCGATGCAAACTATTCGGTGAGCGATTCCTTCATAAATGGACACCCGAAAACAGGACTGGCGTGTACCTACGTGTACCTATGTGTACCCCGTACACATGTACTAAATCGGTACATGCGGGGTGCATGTGTATGCAATCGATCGCGTACACATGTACCCAAAAAACACCGGACGGGGTCATGTAGGTACATGCCGGGTACATGGTACCTCGTACACATGCACCCAACGTGTACCATATGGTATCCTATACACAGGCCATATCCACGTGGTCTTTTGCTGTCATATAAATGATCGTCGGCCGAGCCGATTACGATTCTCGAGATCTCGCTTTCACTTTCGAAAAAGTCTTTCCACTTAGACTTTGCTCTTTCGTTTGGCTTTGCCCCTTGCCTTCGCCGCCCATCCGCCATCGCCATCGCCATGCCCTTTCGACTTTGCACTTCCGATCGCGATGATTCCGTCAGCCGACTCGCGACTGCCTCCGATTCCAAATCAATACAATCAATAATATTAAATACAAACTTGAAACTACGTGTTCACGCACGATTCTCGATTGACCTACGATTCACGCACGATTCTCGATTCTACATTCTAGATTCTTCGATTCTTCGATTCACGAACGATTCTCGATTGACGCTGAGGCTGACGGTTCGTTGTAGCACACTTACGCACGAGCGGAAGAGGAGGTGTGCCGTGTCACCCGGTACAGTACTTTCTGAAGATTTTTCCCATTTCAGATTTCTGGGTGGGAACATTGAAGATATACTTATAGATAAAGCTCATCCCTTGTCCCCCAAAAAAATGTTTAGGGTCATGTCATCAGATCGTGTTCAGCGCAATGCAATGCAGCGCAGCGTCGAGCGTGCAGGTGCTCGCATCACTCCACTGGCGCATGGCGTGGGTCACATCACTCCAACTGTTTCACAGACGAGAGCTCGTCACATCGACATGTTGTTGATGTTCAGCCAGCAGTCAAAACCGATGGGCACGCGTGCACAAAAAATATCTTATAATGGAATTGATATATAAACGATTTCTTTACAAAATATAAGGTATGACTAACGTATATATTTATGACACATCGAGTTTGGACCAATGAAAACGTGCCACGCAGGCAGCAATTCTGAGCTATATTAATGATGAAATGCTGATGTGGAAGTAAGGCGGCCACGTGTTCAGAACTGGATTGGTCAAGTGCATTGACGTGTTCCCAATGTTCGGAAGATTTCATTGAATATTGGTGCTGATCAGCACCAATATTCAGAATATTGGGGCCATACAGCCCCAATATTCAAATGAAATATTCCGAAATTGGGAAAATGCCAATGCCCTGTGACCCAGCCCTGAACACGTGGCATTGACGACTTTGACCCGAAATTAGGTCAAAGCCGACAACGCCTGCGAAATGCTGTGCTGTGCTCTGCCTAAAAATGTTCTAATGCGTGTCAGACAAATACATTATGCAAACAGAACATACACGGCAAAAGCATGGCCGGGATCTCCGCGGTACGCGGTGATGGGCGAGAAAAACCAAAGCCCCCGGATCCCACACAAGACGTCGGAACGAAAACATACAAGATGAAAACAAACGAATGCGATACACACACGTAAGCGAGTGCATACAAAATGCAGCACACCAGTTGAGCAACAAACACACTGGGCGCGTGTGTCACAAGGGGGCATACGCGGATGGCACAAGGGGCATATGGCGGGGGGGATCGGGGAATTAGGGAAAATACACAAGTCATCTGAAAACGTACAGTGACATGAGGGGCACACACACGAAAGTGCATATGAAACTGAAATGGTATGCGAGGATGCAGCGAGGATCTCGTAGGCGAGCGTTGAGCGTGGAGTCGGTCGAAGATGAACACAAGCGGAAAGGAGTCGAGTAGTTGAAGGTCATCATGCGGTCGAGCACTGATCCTGCATGTGAGCAAAAAGTTAGTCATGCATACACATATCGATGCATGCACACTTAACGTCAGTCGCAGAAACATTATGCGCAAAGATATTCATAGCAGGCAGGGTCACAGCAGCAGGGTCACAGCAGGAGGTGCACGGGAAGATGCAAACAAGAAATGAACTTGAAATTACATCAGAACTCCCCTTTGGGTTAATTTCGAAGTTCGAAGCATCGATCTTAGAAATCCAGCTTTCTAGGTCGGTTCGATGGGGTGGGTAGTGGTACTTGATCGGGTTGGGTCAATTGGGTGAATTCGGTCAAGGTACTTGGGTGAATCGGGTAGAGGTACTTGGGTAGAGGTACTTGGGTAGAGGCACTTGGGTAGAGGTACTTGGGTAGAGGTACTTCGGTAGAGGTACTTCGATAGAGGTACTTAGGCAGTGGTACTTGGGTTGGGTACTTGGGTTGGGTACTTGGGTAGTGGTACTTGGGTTGGGTACTTGGGTTGGGTACTTCGGTTAGGTACTTCGGTAGTGGTGCTTGGGTTGGGTCAACTGGGTTCGGTACTTGGGGTGGGTACTTTGGTTGGGTACTTGGGGTGGGTTAATTCGGCTGGGTACTTGGGTTCGGTACTTGGGTTGGGTACTTGGGTTGGGTACTTCACAAGCAAATGAATAGGTATAATATAGCAGATGGGATAAGGCATCTTAGGTACCTTATCCCGTTTGTTCCTAGTAGTAGTCCGGTAAACGATGCGCACTAAGAAGGTGGTGGTGGTGTGCGTATCGATCTCTACCACCCATCTCTATCTAGCCCC